>JASCZL010000128.1:0-197750 GCA_030035585.1 Dugong dugon
TTTACTGGGTTCAGGAGTTTAAAAGTTGTGGGAGAGAATTGCTTGCCTTCACCTGAAGTGTGAAGGGTATTACCTCCTGCCAGTTCCTCTGTGCTTCCTCCCTCTTCTGTGCTCCCAGCAGTCTTACGTATCACTATTGATGAAGCACTTCTACCGAGTCTCAGGGACCTTCTGACATGCTCACCACCCCCAACCCCAAGTGTGGATTTCATCTGGACAGTGAGTGCATCTTATTAGTTTGTGTACTCGCTGAGTCATGCACAATGAGTGACACATAGTCGGTGTTTACTGCATTCTTGTCAAATGAATACGTTTCACTTTGGTGGACCAGTATCAGGGCTTGTATTGGAAATAATCCTATAGCTAAGGACCTCCTAGGATTCCCTACTCATCTGTGATTTCCAAGAAGGGGTATGGAATGTGTATGTGTGTTGTTGTTTCTAAAAAGGGGGTAAGGAGAGAATTCAAGGACAAAGTGAATAAAATTCCTTGGCCGCCTTTATAAATTGAAGAGGGACATGAACTTTCTCCCTACACTGAACTCCCTTTGCACTTGCTGCCTGTACCACTCATTTTAGTCCTTAATTAGCCTGTTGCCTTAAATTAAAGTCACCCAGGATCATGGAGGGGTCTAATCTGCATAGTTACCTCAGGAATTCTGTGATGCCATAGCAGGTTACATGGGGTTCTGTCTTCTTGAACTCTCTTTAGTCAATTACAAGGAACTGTGATGGAAATTTGGAGAACCCCTGGAAAGAAGTCCAGGATAAAGTCTACCTTCTTCTTCTTTCAGAAGGTATTCCAAGAAGTCAAGAAATTTCTCCCAATGTGGGAAAAGTCAGAGAACCGTATCTGGTCTTGGATGCCAGGGTCAGGAGCAGGTAACTAAGGTTGCTGGTATATGATTCTGGGATTTCATCAACTCTTCTCTGCCCAGCCCATCTAAACGAGTTGCAAACATTCTAGCAATTGGATCAGGCTGCAACAACTATTAATCTAGGTGGGAAGACCTCCTTTTCACTGGGAGCAGAAGGAACAGTCACCCTCCACAGAAACTGCTGGAGCAGGTCCCTAAGAGGGGAAAGGCAGAGGCAGAGGCAGTGTGGGTGGCCAGTCAGGGCCTTGGTAGAGGTAGGCTATAGTCTGGAGACTACTTTATTTAAGTTGCTCTGACAGACAGAGGGAAGACAGACACAATAAGACCTTCTTTTTTAGCCTCAAGTCCATCAGGCTAATGATAGATACTAGTGCATTTTGAGTTGAGGGCATCCTTGGAAAAGGCTGAAGTCAACTCCCTCAGTTTAAAGTGGACTGAGAAATAAGGGTGACAATTCTTATTTAACCAATTCCTTTAATAAATCTTTAAGCCATAAAAGACGAAGTAGAGAAAGTATTTTAGTAATGTCATCATAGCCCAGATTCTAAGCTGCAGCTTTTATCTGTGTTTTGTTGTTGTTGTGATTATTACCATCATCATCTCCCGCAGGCTTTCTCTGAACAAGTGACTCTACCACCTGAATTTTTAAAAACTCCAATACAGCTGATGCATATTAGGCAGTTATATCTTTTAACCAACACATATAATTAAACATACAAAACATTCCCTCACACCAGTTTGCCAAGACAGTTTGAGACGCAGATTATTGCCCGACACATCCTCTATTTCCCTCCAGAAGCTTATTCCGCTTGTGTTGCCTGGTGCTGCTTTTTCTCTTCCCCTTTGCTTCCCACAGCCATGGCAGAGAGCAGAGCATGTCTAAATTTTTCAGATGATCTGTTGCTTTGATTATCTGCACCATTGTTTTCCAACATTAGCATATATAATCAAGCATTGATTTTGTATTTGTCCATTGTGCGTCCTCAATTAAGTTCAGAAAGGGCAAAGACACTGTCTGATTCTGTTGAGTGCCTAGCATGGTGCCAGGTAAACTGTAGGTGCCCCATACATACTAATTGGAGGCCAGGATTAACACCAGATGGCAGCTCTTTGGTTGGGTTCCTCTCAAGTCTAACCACAATTCACATCTGTAGGGATGTAGAGCCTATCTGATAACTCAGATTCTTCTGATGCTGGTGTAGAGAATCAGCCGGAACAACTCTTGACTACAGTCCACATGAGTTTTAAAATCCTCTAACAGTGACCAGAGACAGAACTGAGCTAGGATTTTGTAGCCCAGGCATTGGGACAATTCAAGCGTATTGGTCAACTGCCCTTCTCACCTGTGACTGTGATACCTAAAGCGCCCCCTCCCCCCATACACACAAAACCAAAAACTCGTTGCTATTGAGTCAATTCATACTCACAATGACCCTATAGGACAGAGTAGAACTGTCCCATAGAGTTTCCGAGGAGCAGCTGGTGGATTCAAACTGCTAACCTTTTGGTTAGCAGCCGAGTTCTTCACCACTGTGCCACCAGGGCTTCCCCTCACACAAACCACCCACCAGAATTGCCTTCAAGTTGATTCTGATTCACAGAGACCCCATGTGTGTCAGAGTAGAGCTGTGCTTCAAAGGATTTTCAATGGCTGATTTTTCAAAAGTAGATCTCCAGGCCTTTCTTCCAAGGTGTATCGGTGTGGACTCGAACTTCCAATCTTTTGGTTAGCAGTTGAGCATGTTCCCAGGGACTCCAGAGTTCCCTCACCAGTATGTTATTCCTTTTATTTCTCCTCCTCTCTGGAATGTTATTTCTTTTTTAATATAAATACCCTGAGATAGGTAACATATAAGTAGGTATTAGCCCCTTGATGTAAATAAACTTAAGGACCAAATGAAAGTGGAATATTCAGGATGAGAATTTGAGTTAGAGATTAAATTATTTTGTAACTGCCTATGGCCAAAAGATCCATTCTATGTAAGGTGGAGGTCAAGAGGAGTGAAGGCCACTCAGTGCAGACGTCTTGAGGGATGACCCCGACCCACACTTTAGCTAAAGAGTAGTCTGTGGTTTGGAGAGGAGGAGTTTAATAGACTCAACTTCAGAAATAAAAACAAGGAACCAATTAAATATACTTTTCAGTTACCATCTTAAAGGGGAGTCATACTATAGTCTAGTGACCAATGCTGTAGAAGCTTTGAAGGATTTCTTCAGATTTGTAACTTTACTGTATTTATTGTCACTATTAGTTTTTTGGCTATTTTTCTGTAGTTATTAACAGTAAGCTCTTAAAACCAAAGGAACATTGATGATTATCTGGGAGAAATAAGGAAGAGAAGAGAGCTGAGCAGACTGACTCTCATGCCACTGTTGAAGTCTGGGAGAAAAACCACACAGGTGATCATCAAAATGAAAAGAACAGAAAGGCATGCAGAAGAAACAGGAACAAGCCTAAAATAAAAGACCCAGAGCTTAACAACAGGAAGGCCTATTTGGTGGCAGACACCAAAGCTTGCCATGTTAACTAGAGAATAGGGCAAAGCCATGTTGGGGGCGGGGGGGAGCAGTAAGAGACTGAAGTAAATGGCAGGGAAAGCCTAGTAAGAGACTGAAGTAAATGGCAGGGAAAGCCCAGGTTGGGAGAAAGAGTAGAAAGGAGAGGAAGCCAGGAACTGGTGGGAGGTATCACCTCCTGCACGGTTCTGTCTAGAGCTGGCTTCCAACAAAGCTCAAAGGAGTTACCTTCCATGAGGTCCAGAGGCTTCCAGAGCAGAAAGAAAGCTCTGGGTTTCAATTCCAGGCATGTACTTTTTCTTCTTGAAGTGAGTTTAGATCACATTTCAGCAAGTGTCCTCCTGCAGAGAAAGGTTTTCATGTAAAAAATAAAGTTCACTGGAGACACACTTGATATTTTCAGTGGCATTTCTACCTGTCCAGTCCAGGGAGGGTCATAGCTCCATTGTCCATCACTGCCTCACCACACTCCCTCTTGGAATTCAGATTTCTGGGTTTAATCTCTAACGCTTTAACCATGTGGAGCCTAGTTGTTTCAGAGGTCACCCCTTCTGATGCTGTGCATCCCCAGCTGGATGCAATCACATTCCCACTACAGATTTGAACTTGAGAAGAATAGAGCTGGTGTTTTTTGTTTTAATTGTGCTATAGGTGAAAGTTTACAGAGCAAATTAGTTTCTCATTAAACAATTAATACACATATTGTTTGTGACATCTGTTGCGGACCTGAAGACCTGTCAACACTCTCCCCTGCTTGGGTTTGGACCTTGGGTTTCTGATTTCCATTTGTCCAGCTTTCTTGTCCCTTCCTGCCTTCTAGTCCTTGCCCCTGGGCTGGTGTGCTTATTTAGTCTCATATACATGGTTGAGCTACGTGTGTTATTGTTTGTTTTATAGGCCTGACTAATCTTTGGCTGAAGGGAGAACCTCAGGAGTGACTTCAGTACTGAGTTAAAAGAGTATCTGGGACAGTACTCTTGGGGTTTCTCCAGTCTCTGTCAGACCAGTAAGTCTAGTCTTTTTTGTGTGTGTGTGAGTTTGAATCTTGGTCTACGTTTTTCTCCAGCTCTGTCCTGTAACCTCTATTGTTATCCCTGTCAGAGTAGTCGGTGGTGGTAGCTGGGCACCATCTAGTTGTGTTGGACTCAGTCTGGTGGAGGCTGTAGTAGTTGTGTTCCATTAGTCCTTTGGACTAATCTTTCCCTTGTGTCATTTGTTTTCTTCATTCTCCCTTCCTCCAGACAAGGTGGGACCAGTAGACGTATCTTAGATGACCACTCACAAGCTTTTAAGACCCCAGATGCTACTCACCAAAGTAGAATGTAGATATTTTCTTTATAAACTATGTTATGCCTGTTAAGCTAGATGTCCCCTGAGACCATGGTCCCCAGCCCTCAGCCCAGTAACTCGGTCCCTCAGGGAGTTTGGATGTGTCTATGAGATTTCTATGACTTTGCCTTGGTCAAGTTGTGCTGACTTCCCCAGTATTGTGAACTGTCTCACCCTTTACCCAAGTTACCGCTTATCTATTATCTAGTTAGTGTTCCCCTCCCTCATAACCATTAAAGATTGTTTCTTTCTGTATGTAAACCTTTTCATGAGTTTTTATAATGGTGGTCTCATACAGTATTTGTCCTTTTGTGATTGGCTTATTTCACTCAGCATAATGCCCTCCAGATTCATCCATGTTGTGAGATGTTTCGCATATTTGTCATTGTTCTTTATCATTGCGTAGTATTCCATTGTGTGTATGTACCATAGTTTGATTGTCCATTCATCTGTTGTTGGGTGTTTAGGTTGTTTCCATCTTTTTGCTCTTGTGAATAATGCTGCAGTGAACATGGGTGTGCATATGTCTATTCATGTGACAGCTTTTATTTCTCTAGGATATAGTCCTAGGAGTGGGATTGCTGGATCATATAGTATTTCTATTTCTAGCTTTTTAAGGAAGCGCCATGCCATTTTCCAAAATGGTTGTACCATTTTGCATTCCCAGCAGCAGTGCATAAGAGTTCCAGTCTCCCCACAGCCTCTCCAACATTTGTTATTTTTTTTTTTTGTGTGTGTGTGTGTGTGTGTGTAGTGCCAATAATGTCTAGTTGAGATGGTATCATTGTAGTTTCTATTTGCATTTCTCTAATGGCTGGTGATTGCAAGCATTTCCGTGTCTGTTAGCTGCCTGAATGTCTTCGTTGGTGAAGTGACTTTGCCCATTTTTTAATTGGATTGTTTGTCTTTTTGTTGTAGAGGTGTTGCATTTTCCTGTAGATTTGAGAGATTAGACTTCTGTCAGATTTGTCATAGCCAAAATTTTTTTCCTAGTCTATAGGTTCTGTTTTAACTCTTTTGGTGAAGTCTTTTGATGAGCATAAGTGTTTAATTTTTAGAAGATCACAGTTATCTAGCTTATCTTCTAGTGTTTGTGTATTGTTAGTGATGGTTTGTATCCTATTTATGTCGCATTGACCCCATTTTTTCTTCCATGATTTTTATAGTTTTTCGTTTTCTATTTAGGTCTTCGATCCATTTTGAATTAGTTTTTGTGTATGGTGTAAGGTATTAGAGCTGGTGTGTTTTTGATGTGATGTAAAAGGAGGCTGGGAGGGAGAGGAAGATGTATCTTTCAACACACTTTCCTTTCCTGTGTTCAAATGCCTGCTGTGCTGCCAACACGAGTCATTCTTAGGCAGTGAGATTAGGAGCTTGGTGTCTCAATATATCTGCTTTGCTATAGGATTCGTAATGAGGTTCTTTTAAAAAGAAACCCCAGAGCAAAGTGAAACTATGATTTGGTTGTCCCATGTAAGATGTAAGTAGCTTATTGGATACACATTTATTATTATAGTACATGGAATAAGTGTACAAAGTGAGGTCTTTGCTTGAAGTTCATTGCTAGACATTTCTCATTTGTCTGTTGGTTGGCATGCATGTTCCATGGCAAATTTTGATAAATTTAATACCCTTTTAACCTTGGTTGAGTAGATGTTTCGTGCTTCCATCTTAAAATGGTAGCCAATAACTACTTCTAAATATACATACCTTCCAAATCTACAGTGGACTTTGGATTTTTATGAAATTTGATAATAGAGATTATAAAAAAAAACTGTGAGTGCAGTGAATGTCATTCATAGAATGTCATAGAATGACATTCTTTTAAGTTTGAATGACTCTACAAGATTCCACCTTGCTCTTTCCAGGTGGCGTCTTGTGAAGGCAGCTTGTAAGTGGCCACTGCTTGTTGGATTGAGGGCAGGTTTGGACACAGTGTGGACTCAGTGAAGGGTGCAGATGCTTAGTTGCTCCACTCAGTGGGATGGGAACTAAACCTTTTAAGAGCTGCCTAAAACTGTAGCAAACTAATTAAGTGGAGAAACAGAGTGATAAAATAAATCCTTCATAGTACCAAGCAGGATGTGTGTGGGAGGGAGGTGGGGAATTCCCTCCCTACATAGAAGGATGGAGAGACAGTCAGGCCAATTTAGGAGAGATTGGAGCCACGGGCAGATTTAATGAAGACACTCTCTGAAGTAATTAATTGTTGCTGTCGCTTTTGAACCTTCTGGAAAAATAACCGGAAGCAGCAAGAGAAATGAATTTTCCCTGAAGTCACTAAGTGAAGAAGTCCTCAAAAGATGGTTTTATTCCTCACAGTGAGAAAAAGAGAGAGAAAAGACAGTTTTGCTTTCTTCCGATTAGTATTTTGAATAATGAGCCCCACAGGCAGGAAGGGGAGGGCTTTCAGGAGAGTAACTGTGTACTGGGGATGGACACAAGAAAAATTCGGACGGTCCAATATCTGGAGCGATCGCGCTCTAATTTTCCACATCAGTGGGAATACAGCATAGGACCATCAATCACAATCAAAACTACCTCAGAACGCCACCTTTCACCACTGCTCTTCTCACTTCCTCCCTCTTTGAAAAACAGATGTATTATATGTGGCTGGAAGTTTGACCTGCTCCTTAGATGCTATGCAGTTTATTTCTTGTTGTAGTGGTGTTTTCTTTAAACTAGTCCTGTCTTGTGTCTCATCTGGCTATTACTACTTCTTTCTCTCCTTGAATCTTAACAAGTACAGTTTTTATACTCAGCAAACATTTACCGAGTAAGAACTATACTCTCTCTGTTAAAACCGGCGTGTAAATCCTTCTCCCTGAAATGTAGCTGGCCACCTGCTTGAAATGCCACCTCTTTGGAGATATCTACATTTTCAAAGGATTTGGGGCCTTACATTATGGATGGGAAGTTATATTACAGTCTGAGAGGGGAGAGATTTCCGATAGTGATTTTTGCTGGTGAGGGCACTGGGGAGCCCTGGAGTAACACCCCAGGACTTGGTTGCAGCCTGATGGCCCGGAGAAGAAGCGGAAAAACACCGTTCTAGACATTCTTTCCTTTGTTGTGGTACCTCAGTAGTAGGGCTCTTTTGAAGTAGGAAAGCATTAGAATATTATCAAATGCTCTTCTCTAGCACCTTCCTTTAAGTGTCTCTTGGCATTTGGGATCAGGATTCTTCCCTCGGTTCTGATAGTGGTGAGAAGGCAAAGACTTGTCCCCTTCCTACAGACGGGTGACCTCTGCCCACTTCCTAGGGGAGGAGAGTGGGAATAATAAGACTTCACTGTGGCAGGGTAAGCAAATTACTTGTCAAAGACTAACTATTTGGGGTATTTCTTTTTAAATCATTGCTTCATTAGTGCACCCCTGTCTGTCTCCCTGATCTTATATTTCAGTTTCTGGCAGGTTAATCAGGAGGCTGTAGCTAAATCATCTGTTGTGTGTGGGATGCTGGCCACCCTCAGATGCACCGCAATGCATGAGGGCTCTTTGGCGACGCTGGTTGCTTTCTGCTCAGGTTGCCATATCCCAGAGTCCTGCAGCTACTGGTTACCACGAATGCTTCTCTTTGGTTTCGTTCTCAGAATGTCACAGTGACCAGCTTGCAGGTGGCATCCTGCAATAGATGCTGGCACAGATTTTCAACCATGATGATGCCTCTACTGATTTTTCCCATTATTTTTTGCCAATTAAAGTCAGCTTTGATCTCCCTTTCCCTCCTCCCCATTTCTCTCCCCGTGCTTTGGGCTCCTTTTGAATCACTCAGGCTCAGGAGTCAGAGAAGAAAGCACTTCCTTTAAGGGTAATTCTAGGATTTAGAGGTTTCTTTGGACTCCAATTTGGCCATGAGCAGCCTGGACCCTGTGGGGCCTTGTTGACTCCTTTCACCCTGCATCCATCCCCAAGCTCATGCCCTCTCCATTTTCTTCTCTGCTTTATGCCAAACAGACATGATTTTCTATTCCTCCTCTCTTGCCGAACCTGATAAATGTGACAATCAGACTGATCCCATCAGTTTCAAACCTTGGCTAGCTACACCCTGGGACCCACCAACCTCTGAACGGTCCCATCATCCTTACCTTTTGTGCTGCAATTCATCGGTTACAAGCTTCTTTCATGTTGAAATAAATGAGCTTTGCAGGTGCTGTGAATAACATTTGTTGTCTGTCAGTGGGAATATGAGTGTGGGATGAACAGGAGAAGAACTTGTTTAGATTTGGGGGATCTTGGTGTTCTGTGAGGAATGAATATTATTCTTCAGAGGATAAATAGCGCAATGAGACGACCTCTGTCAAAGTCCAGGGAAGACTCCCTGGAGCCATGTAGAAAGGACATTGTTACTGTTGCAGGGCAGTGGAATCTTGATGAAAGGATGAGGAGGAGATGAACAAACAGAATAAGATACACTTCCACATTTAAGAGTTTTGTTGAGAGTTCACCTTCTACCGCACTCATTCTAGCACCCAGAGATGAAGACTACAGCCAACATTTAGTGGGCACTTGTCTTAGTTATCTAGTGCTGCTACAACAGAAATACCAAAGTGGATGGTTTTAACGAAGAGAAGTTTATTTCTTCACAGTAAAGCAGGCTAAAAGTCCAAATTCAGGGCATCAGCTCCAGGGGGAGACTTTCTCTCTCTGTTGGCCTTCTTATCAATGTTCCGCCGGACTAGGAGCTTCTCGGCACAGGGGCCCTGGCCCAAAGGACGCGCTCTGCTCCTGGCACTGCTTTCTCGATGGTATGAGGTCCCCAGTTCTCTGCTTGCTTCCCCTTCCTTTTGTCTCTTACAAGAGATAAAAGGTGGTGCAGGCCACACCCCAGGGAAACTCCCTTTACATTGGATCAGGGATGTGATCTGAGTAAGGGTGGTGTTAAAATTCCACTCTGATCCTCTTTAACATAAAATTACAATCACAACATGGAGGCCAACCACACAAGTCTGGGAATCATGGCTCCGCCAAATTGATAAACACATTTTTTGGGGGACATAATTCAAACCATGACAGCACTTATTTTCTACCAGGCAATGTTCTAAGTGTTATACATGCTTTGTTTTTTTTAATCCTCATAATGATGCTTCAGTGAAGTATGAGTATTATCTCCATATAAAGAAATAAGTCCTTTGTCTAAAATTACACAGCTCATAAGCGTCAATACCAAACTTTGAACCTAGACTGTTTGGTTCCAGACTTTTGCTTTTAACCTATATAATTCCATTTAGACAGTACTTCTCTCAGTGCCTTTCGTAATACTATCATACATTAGATGCTCAGATAAAATATTTGCTGAAAGAAAACATTTGCTCAGGAAAAAAATAAAATCCATTAAATCTCACCAGAGGAGAGGGTGAAGGATACAGGGTGCCGTCATCAGTGACTTCATCTCCCTAGGACTGGAGTCTCAACTGGGTGGGTACTAGGGGCAGAGATTATACAGGGAACTGTGGAGAGGATCCTGATCCCCCCTACATGTTCCAAGGGGTCAGAATCTCAGGGTCAGGACATGGTATCTCCACTCCAGCCACTCTGGCCCCTTTATTATTATTCCTCAACCACACCATGCAGAGCTGCCCCTACACACGTTAGCTTTTATCTCCATTGTTTGGAATGCACTCTCCTCTTTTGTCCACCAGATAAACTCTTAATCATTGTTTAAGGTTGGCCACTTCTCTATCATGTTCTCTAACCCCTGCTTTGCCCTCTTGTTTCAGAAGTAATCGCCCTTTCATATCTCAGTTTCTGTAATTGTTAATACCCAGCTTTACCATTTTGCAGTGTAACTATTTGTTTACCATCTGTTTTCCCCACTGAAGAGTGGACTCTGCAGGCAGGGTCATGCTTCGTTCATTTATGTATCCAGCCAAGCATATTCATAATACGAAGCATAGTGCCAGATGCATACTGGATGCTTATTAATAATACTGCACCAGAGTTCTGGCAAAATGGCGCTCTAGGCAGAAGCACCACACCGTCCCTCCACAGCAAAGATCCTAAAAACTAAGCCAAACAGAGAATACAACAATCCTGAAACCTTAAAACATCAAATGAAGAGATAAAAAACTCAGCCAAGCACCAAATGGAGCAAGAAAACTGACAGAGAACGGAGAGCGAGGAGAGATTCATGCAGAGGTCCCCTACCAGCTAATGCAGTGCGGATCCACCATCTTGAACTCCTATCGGAGACCAGCAAATGGGGGTACGAGAAAGCAGCCTCATGGAGCGTCCAGTGGGAGACAAAACAACCGGTAATTTGCAGTGTGTGCTTTCCCACCCCCCCACCCCTCTTCACCCCGGCTTGGCATCCTCTGCTTCCTGCAGCCACGGTCTCTTGACCAGGAAGCGCCCGCTGCTTGGATTCCACACACCCAACCGCACGGCTTTCTGGGTGCCATTTGTTGGCTGTTGGTGTTGCTTTTTACCACTTCTTTTGATTTCTTCCTTGCCTCTGGCCACCTCCCCCTCCTTTCACTCGAGTGCCTCTCTCTGTGAGCCATCTTTGCTTCTTCCTGAGGGGCTGCGGAGTGCCGGCAATTTGTGATATATGCTTTCCCACTCTCTACCCTTCTTCATCCATACTCGGCCCCCTCCGCTTCCTGCGGACACAGTCTCTTGTCTAGAAACACTAGCCCACATTAGCTGGCTCTCTGAGTGCCATTTGTTGGCTGCTGGTGTTGCTTTTTTTTTTTTTTTTTTTCCTGCTTCTTTTGATTTCTTGCTTGCCTCTCGCCGCCTCCCCCTCCTTTTGCTCGAGTGCCTGGCTCCGTGCACCATCTTTGCTTCTTCTTGAGGGGCTGCGGAGCTCCATTCGAGTGTGGAACTGCTTCCCAGTCTGGGCTGCCGCACAGGTGGGATCCTGGGTCTTTTGTTCGTTTCTTCGTTTTGAATTGTTTGTTTGTTTTCTTTTCCTTTTCTTGAGTTGGGAGCCCTTTCTGGCCAGGTGGAGCTGTGTGGCAAGGAACTCCACTTCAGCTTCCACAGACGTGCAGAGGGATCCCTGACAGCATTTCTTTATTCGTTGGTTTTTTATTTTATTTTTTTTCTGTTTTTTTCTGGAGGCCTTTCTTGTTCTTTTTTTTTTTTTATTTGTTTTGTTTTCTTTTCCCTCTTTTTCCCTTTGTGTCTTTCTTCATTGCTCAGTTTCTTGTCCCTGTATATCTTCCTGCTCTTTCTGATCCCTGAATACCAGCTGTTGTATACCTCTACGCCTTCTAGACAGGCTGTATTGCAACACCTGAGAGCGACTTCCCCAGACCTCATAGCTGCACCGGTGAGATCCCTGGGAACTTTGCGGTTCTTTAACGTTTCTGATTTTTATTTATTCATTCTTTTCTTTTCTTCCTCTTCCCCTTTCTGTTTCTCCCCATTTCATAGTCTCTCATCTCTCCATTCCAACGGCAAGCTGCCCTAGCACTTTTTTGTTTGTATGTTTTTGGCTCCTGTTCCTCTCTCCTCTCTCCCATATCCATCTTAGCTCCACACATAACAATCTCCTCGCTGCATCCTGCCTACCTGCACTTAGCACTTGACATCACACCACGAAGCAGCACAGGCACGGCCTACTGGAACCTGCCCTGAAATGATTACCGACCTGCTCTGGTGGCTGTAGTAAGTGCCACAAACAACCCGTCCCAGTAACTCCTCTTCAGCTAGACCTGCCCTGCTGTACCATATCTGAGTGACTGACCCTGCCAGTTGGAGAAGGAGGCGAAAAGTATTGAGCACACAGACGAGCAAACAAGAAAGAACACACAGTCCACATGCTCAGACATAGTCAAAATTTTTTTTTAAGAAAGGGATAAAACAAACAAATCTACAATCAATAAATGAGAAAAATAACTACTGAATTCCCCGAGAACAGCAGACAATATCTCAACATTTACAAAAACAGGACAGGATGGTTCCAGTAAGCGTCCAAAATAGAACACCAGATGACTCTCTTGTGGAAGAAAATGCACTACAACTACCTGATAGGGAATTCAAATCTCTAATACTTGGAATTCTCCAAGAACTGAGGCAAAAAGCTGACAAACATGAGGAAAAAATAGACAAATTCATGGAAAATACAGAAAAAAAATTGGAAGAATTCAGGAAGATGATGCACGAACAAAATGCCAAAATCAATTCACAACTACAAGTTAAACAAAGACAACAATTAGAAATCCAAAAGATACACAACAAAATTTCAGAAATGGACGGTGTCATAGAAGGGCTGAGAAGCAGATTTGAAACGGTGGAAGACAGGATCAGTGGAACTGAAGACCAACACTTGGATACAACTCTGTTTCAGGAAAGCTCAGAAAAAAGAACAAAGAAAAATGAAGAGACCCTGAGAGTTATGTGGGACACAATTAAAAGCAAAAATCTTGGAGTGATTGGAATTCCAGAACAGGGGGAGAAAACAGAAAAACACAGAGAGGATCGTTGAGGAACTGCTGACAGAAAACTTCCTCAATATCATGAAAGATGAAAAGCTGGCCATCCAAGAAGCTCAACGAACCCCATATAGCAGAGACCCAAAAGAAAATCCCCAAGGCATATCATATTCACACTCACCAAAACCAAAGACAAACAAAGAATCCTGAGAGCAGCTCGTGAAAAACAAGAAGTCACATACAAGGAGAAAGAATAAGACTAAGCTCAGATTATTCAGCAGAAACCATGCAGGCAAGAAGGCAATGGGAAGACATCTATAAAATCTTAAAAGAAAGAAATTGTCAGCCAAGAATAATCTATCCTGCAAAACTCTCATTCAAATTTGATGGTGAAATTAGGTTATTTCCAGATAAACAGAAATTAAAGGAATATGTAAAAGTCAAACCAAACTTACAAGAAGTATTAAAGGGAGTTCTTCAATCTGAGGACAAACAGCTTCAGCTCACAGGCAGAAGCTAGGACGCAGGATCATACGAGCCAGATACCAATCTAGGAAATGAACTCTCGAGGACTATCCAAAACCAAAAGAAATACAACAGGGAGTCAGATTAGTTAATCTATAAATGACAACAACATCAAAACAATAAAAGAGGGAATAAACGACATAGATATAGAACCTTATAATGAAAAGGAAGGCAAGGCAATACCAAGTAATGGTAGACTGCTTCACACTTAGAAAGATAAGGGTAAAATTCATGGTAACCACAAAGAAAGTTAACAAACCAACTCATAAAAATAAAGATGAAAAACATAAAGTCTCGGCAAAAACAAAACCTACAAAAGCAAAAGAAATGAAAAAAAATCCACAAACAAAAGTAACTCAGCACAAGAGAATAAGAAGAATAAAGAAAACTTCAGCACCACAAAAAAAAAGCATTAAAAAATGACAGCAACAAACTCACATCTATCAATAATTACACTAAATGTAAATGGACTCAATGCAACCATAAAGAGACGGAGAGTGACAGAATGGATAAGAAAACAGGATCCATCAATATGCTGTCTACAAGAGACACACCTTAGAAACAAAGCTGTGAATTTATTAAAAGTCAAAGGTTTAAAAAAATATATATCAAGCTAACAACTACCAAAAAAGAGCAGGAGTGGCAATTCTAATCTCAGATAAAATAGACTTTAAAACAAAATCTACCATAAAAGACAAAGAAGGACACTGTATAATGATTAAGGGGATGATCCATCATGACGACATAAGCATAATAAACATCTATGCACCCAATGACAGGGCTCCAAAATACATAAAACAAACTCTAACAACACTGAAAAGAGAAATTGACCTTTCCACAATAATAGTAAGAGACTTCAACACACCACTCTCACTAAAGGACAGAACAACTAAGAAGAAACTCAGCAAAGATACAGAAGACGTAAAGGGCACAATCAGCCAACTTGACCTGATAGACATATATAGAACACTCTATCCAACCACTGCAGAGTACAACATTCTTTCCCAATGCACATGGAACATTCTCCAGAATAGACCACATCTTAGGCCACAGAGCACCTCAACAAGATCCAAAACGTTGAGATAATTCAAAGTATCTTCTCTGACCACAATGCCATCAAGGTAGAAATTAACAATAGAAAGATCAAGGGAAAAAAATCAGCTACATGGAAACTGAATAACACCCTGCTAAAAAACCACTGGGTAATAGAAGAAATCAGAGATGGAATCAAAAAATTCCTAGAATCAAATGAGAATGAAAACACATCATACCAAAACCTTTGGGACACAGCAAAGGCAGTCCTCAGAGGACAGTTTATAGCAATAGATGCACATATCAAAAAAGAAGAAAGGGACAAAATCAAACATTAACTACAGAACTCAAACAAATAGAAAGAGAACAGCAAAAAAAAGCCCACAATCACCAGAAGAAAGGAAATAGTAAAGATCAGAGCAGAAATAAATGAACTAGAGAACAGAAAAACAATAGAAAGAATCAACAAAACCAAAAGTTGGTTCTTTGAAAGAATCAACGAAATCGACAAACCACTGGCCAGACTGACAAAAGAAAAACAGGAGAGGACACAGATAACCCAAATAAGAAATGAAATGGGGACATTACAACACAGCCAACTGAAATAAAAAGGATTATAACAGGATTATAATTATGAAAAACTATACTCCAACAAATTTGAAAACCTAGAGGAAATAGATACATTTCTGGAAACACATGGCCTACCAAAACTACAACAAAGTGATGTTGAAAATCTGAACCGACCCATAACAAGAGAAGAGACTGAAAAGGTAATAAAAAAACTCCCAACCAAAAAAAGCCCTGGCCAGATGGCTTCACTGGAGAATTCTACAAAACATTTACAGAAGAGCTTGTACCAGTACTCCTCAAGGTATTTCAGAGCATAGAAGAGGAAGCAACACTTCCAAATTCATTCTATGAAGCCAGCATGATGCTGATACCAAAACCAGGCAAAGACGTCACAAAAAAAGAAAATTGCAGACCAATATCTCTCATGAATATAGATGCAAAAATTCTGAACAAAATTCTATTCAATAGACTTCAGCATCATATCAAAAAAATAATACACCATGACCAAGCAGGATTCATACCAGGTATGCAAGGATTGTTCAACATTAGAAAATCAATCAACGTAATCCACCACATAAATAAAAGGAAAGAAAAGAATCACATGATCATCTCAATTGACGCAGAAAAGGCATTTGACAAAGTCCAACACCCATTCCTGATAAAAGCTCTCAATAAAATAGGTATAGAAGGGAAATTTCTCAACTTAATAAGGGGCATCTATGCAAAACCAATGGTCAACATCATTCTAACGTCCTCCACCGGACTGAGTCCAGTACAGCTAGATGGTGCCTGGGTACCACTACTGACTGCTCTGACCAGGATCACAACAGAGGGTTCTGGACAGAGCTGGAGAAGGATGTAGAACATAATTCTAACTCACAAAATAAGACCAGATTTACTGGCCTAAAGGAGACTGGAGAAACCTCGAGAGTATGGCCCCCAGACACCCTTTTAGCTTAGTGGTGAAGCTACCTCCGAGGTTCACTGTTCAGCCTGGGAGTGGACAGCCCCATGAAACCAAATGAGACTAACGAGGTACAGGAGTCCAGTGACAAGGGCCAGAAGGCAGAAGGGGACAAGGAAGCTGGTGATAGGGAACTGAAGGTTGAGTAAAGGATATTGTTGATGTTTTGTGAGATAGTTAACCATTGTCATAGGGCAACATTTGTAGTAACTATTAAAGGAGAAACTATTTTGTTCTGTAAGTCTTCATCTTAAGTGAGAATAACAGCACAACTGGAAGAGCGTAGTCAATGTCACTGAACTGTGCATATAGAAATTTTTGAAACGGTATAATTTTGGCTATGTATATCTTCACCAAAAAAAAAAAGGTTGAGAAGTTAGAGGGTTAATATGTTGTGGGGTTGTTAACCAAAGTCATAAAACAGCATGTGTACTATTGTTTCATGAGAAACTATTTGTTCTGTAAGCCTTCACCTGAAGTACAATAAAATATTAAAAATAATAATAATAATAATACTGCCCCAAATTAGATTTTCTGCTTGTTCACGTTTTCTCTAGTGTTCAAAAGCTTAGTGGGCCTGTGTGGGTGCTCATAGCTCAGAGCCACAACTATGGTAGGGAATGGGCTGCCTGTATCTCTTGTGTTAAGTGCCCACTGGCCAGTTGCTCCTTGGGTAGGCCAACTTGATTTGCAGGTGCACGATTAAGGAACGGTATGTCATGAACTTGACTAAATGATTCTCTTAACCAGTGTCAGCCCATTGAACTGACCCTTCAATTTTAGCTGTTCCATTGGCCAAACAGCTTACTCAGCTCTTCAGAGGCCTATTACTTGATCTGAAAACATGGACAACATGTCTGCCTCCAATCTGACTTTAAGCCTGTTATAGATAACAGACTTTCTCTGGATGACGTTACACATCTTGGTTGTACTGGAGAAACATCAGTTACATCTGTGTCTTGGCTGGTATCAGAACTGGAAGTATGCCAACTTTCACCTCATTGCTGATAGACCTTAATTAACCTGCTAAACCTGGTGCACAATTCACTGTTGTTTTAGAAATGAGATGCATAATATACACACTTTTACTTCCACTACAGCTTTTTTATTTGCTCAGTTATTAGATAGTCACATTCTTTTGGGTTGTACATAAAGCCTTCTCAACAGAAGCAAGGATTTGAGAAACATGCACCGGGGCTTGGTTTCTTTAACAAAACTTGCTGCTGCTGCATTTACCCTGGATAATTGAGTTCTTCTTCCCCCTAATAGTCAAATACATCAACTCACTTAATCTAAAGTGTCTCCTTTTCTTGTAAAATGTCTCCATTCTCATAAACTACTATTTGTAGAAGAAAAGGCTGGAGCAGCCCCTTTGGGGGTTTTCCTATTATGGCATCCTATACAGTGAGAGTGGGGGCTATGCCTTTTCATGCTTCCTGGACTATGCATATGCATGCTTGAAATAAATTTGCTGCTGTGTTTGTACTGCATGCCTTGCACGTAGTGCCCCAAATTGCTACTCTTTGGGAGACTAAGCCAAGGACGTTGTGTTCCATTTTCATGATGAAATGCAGATTTCCCATTGAACCTAATCAACCTTCATTTCAAAAGGTTGACAAGGCAGATACTTAATCCAGTTGGTTTAATTTATGGTACTGAAAAGAGTCCATTCCAAGAATGTTCTCTGATTCTAAAGGTATAGGATTTTTATTTGATTGTGAATTAAATTACATTTTCATTCACTTTGAGTCCTTGGTTCTCAATTTTGTGTCCCTCAAAGAGAGAGAAACTTGTTGACGATCACATTGGTCTCCGTAACATTCTGTCCCCGATTGGAAAGATCTACAGTCTTTCCGTTACGTTGCCAACAGATGTTTTTTTAATACCAGTTGATAAATCGGAGATTTTTGCATGTGGGGGCCAAGTATCTTTCTAGTCAGGCAGGAAAACTAGCATACTCTGAATTACTAACCATGTACCAGGGACTGTGCTGGATTTTACCATGCACAAAATTGTTTTCTAGCAACTCTGTGATGTGAGTCGTATTGTCCCCATTTCACAGATAAGGGTATCCAGACGCAGAGACTGCTAAGCTGTCTGCCAAAAACACAGATAGTAAGTGAAAAGGTCAGCATTCAAATCCAAGCTTGTCTTTCTCCAAAGCAGTTGCTTATTCTACCAACTTCTTCCTAAAAAAAATCGTTATTGGTATGGGCCGGCCAACAGCATTTAGAATATCAAGGAGAAAAAAATTCTTGCCTGCCTACCCCAGATGTGACCTCAGAATCCCTCTCAGCACAGCATCCAAGTAATCACTACCAATCAGTTAGTATGCAAGCTGAAAGTTATTTGCCATCTCTGTCTCTACAGTTGCCCTAAAGAGTGGAAGTGTGAACTCTATCACTAGACAATGTGAATCATTACTCCTCTCTACCAGAGAGGTATCTCTAATGAAGAAGGAATGTTAACATAGAGATCTAAGGTGAAGTCCCATTGACCTGGAGAGGAAAGATGGTGTCATCAGAAGGCAATAGTGACAGAAACATCTAATATACACAATAAAGTCCTATTTATCATTCAGCCAGTTGTGAGTTCCTTCTGGCAAAAAGTTTCATTATACCCAGAAGGGTATAGCAACCAGATTTCTCTCTCAGTCTAACTCTTTTTTAGGTTCCTTCAAACATGATATATAATAAGCTCTTTAAATGATTCATACAAGATCCCATACTTCTCACAAAATTTGCCTGCTCTTAACATCATTTTATTTTTGGCCACCCACCGAGAATCCATTTTCTGTTTTCTAGATAACTTCAGCATCTCCTCCCTCCCCACCGCCCAGCAACTTCAGCATCCTAGTGAAACATCTTCTGCATCAGGCCTCCACTAGCACAGCAAAATTTCTCCAGATGTCCTCAGCTGTGGGTGGTATATATGGTTTGGGTCCCAAGGTCAAACAGCATGGCTTCCAGATAATATGAATAGATAAAAACATACAAGCCTTTCTCCTTGAGACACACACACTTTTAGGACACTTGACAGACTGTATATGTGTAACGGAAGGCTTCTTTTCTATTTACAACCCAGCCTGCTTCTAGGCAGGGTTATTATTATCAACAGCAAGGCCTGAGTTTTTAGTCTAGAATGGATTTGGTTATGTAAAGTTGAGCATACGTCCCTGGAGCCAAGCAGAATTACTTTGCGTAATAGAGGGGAAAGAAATTTGAAGTTTCTGGGACAAGAAAAGATCCAGGAGTAAGTATTAGGCCAAAGGGCAAGTGTGCATTAAACCCATTGCCACTGAGTCAATTTCGAGTCATGGCAATCCCATATGTTAGAAAGTAGAGCTGCTCTGTGGGGCTTTCTTGAATGTAATCTTTATGGAAGCAGATTGCCAGACCTTTCTTCCATGGTGTTGCTGGGTGGTTTTGAACCACCAACCTTTAGGTTAGTAGATGAGTGCAAACCATTTCCACCACCTACGGACCTCAGTTGTACATTAGATGCTGAGAAATCCGTGGTATTGGCATGACTAAGAAGTTGGAGGTACAGGCTTGTCTAATGAGAACATTTAAGAGGTTTGTGTGAGGTGACATATGTAAAACTCCTCATCTTAGTCATCAATCCTCCCCCGGACCAGGAGCTTCTCTGCACAGGGACCCCGGGTCGAAGGATGCACTCTGCTCCCGGCACTGCTTTCTTGGTGGTATGAGGTCCCCCATTCTCTGCTTGCTTCCCTTTCCTTTTATCTCTTGTAAGATAAAAGGTGGTGGAGGCTACACTCTAGGGAAATTCCCTTTACATTGGATCAGGGATGTGACCTTAGTAAGGGTGTTATACAATCCCACCCTAATCCTCTTTAACATAAAATCACAGTCACGAAATGGAGGACAACCACAAAATACTGGGAATCATGGCCCAGCCACATTGATACACATATTTCTGGGGGGACATAATTCAATCTATGATACTCCTTCTCCATCACTTACTAAGGTCCGTCCCTAATTTTGGGTGATTAGATTCCTTTGGTGGATCTTGGAGAGGTGCAAAGTTCTACATCCAGGGTGAGTGAAGCAAAAGTAGCAGAACAGGGTTATGTGCAGGAGCTGGGGGAGCTGGGGGCCTATATTGACTTAAGAGAGACCTTTTAGAGTTCTGTGTAGGATTATTTGAATCAGGGTATTTACACTATCAAGTACAGTCTTTCCCAACTCTGAGTTCCTTGTCTGAAGTATAGAGCACAGGAAATGATTCGAGGTACTATTTTCTCTATTCTCTCAAGGTTGGAACATAGCTAGATGCCTAGGATAAGAACTAATTTATTGCATACAGTGGATGTTTTAGTGCTGGGTTGGCAAACTAAGACTGGCGCCAAATCCACCCCACTGCTTATTTTGTAAAATTTTGTAGGAACACAGCCGCTCCCATTTATTTACATAGTGCCTATGGCTGCTTTCATGCTGTAAGGGTAGTGTTGAGTAGTTGGAACAGATACCATATGACTCACCTAAAAAAACCTAAAATATGTCCTGTCTATCCCTTCACTAAAAAGTTCATTGACTCTTGCTGTAGAGCCTTGTGTCTTTACTGGCTTAATTCTTTATGTTATCCCTGTTGAGAAAGGCACCTTAGATTAAGTCACCAACTTAGAATTGAGTCAAGAGTGCCAAACTCTCAGATACACACTGTTGAGGAGTAGAGATTACTGGTAACTGCACAGACTACAAAGACCTTAGCAAAGACTGTAGTTGAGACTCAGTCATATCTGGAAGAATGTAGACTAAAAAGAGGAAAATGCCATTGTTGCAGCTTTGAGAGGATTCCGGTCTGTTTATACCATGGTCTGTGAGCTTAAAACCAGTCTGGAAAAAGTTCCCATGAAAGAGTCAGTCATGGTCACGGATTTATCAAAGCTGAGGGGGAAACTCAAATACACATGTGGTCTCCTTTCTCAGAAAGATAGGGTTCTCCTAAATTTAGACGCTTGTGGTGTTGGTGGCAGCCCCAAGCGTTAGTTTACTTGAGACCTTCTTTTTACCTGTGCTGCATATTCAAAAGTTTTGTTTTTTCCTGTTGGAGTCTTTGTCCCTGGCAAAGATGAGAGTTGGGTGTGGGCTCTGTTTAGAGATACAGCCTCTTCGGGACTTTCTGGGCAGGTATTTGTTAGTGCTGTCCTCAGCCCCACCACGGGCCTTCCCCGTGGCCTAGCTTAAAAAAAACAAAAACATTGCCAGTGAGTCAATTCCGACTCATAGCGACCCTGTAGGACAGACTAGAACTGCCCTATAGGGCTCCCAAGGCTGTAAATCTTTACTCAGATTGCCATGTCTTTTCTCCTGCTGAGCCCCTGGTGGGTGCAAACCACCGACCTTTTAGTTAGCAACCAAGCACTTAATCACTGCGCTACCAGGGCTCCTTTGTGGTCTAGCTTAGTCCAAAGAAATCTGTCTTTTACGAAGATTTTTGGAGCCCTGGTTGGCACAGTGGTTAAGCTGCTAACCAAAAAGTCAGCAGTTTGAATCCACCAGCCACTCCTTGGAAACCCTACGGGGCAGTTCTACTCTGTCCTATAAGGTCGCTATGAGTCAGAATCAACTCCATGGCAAGGGGTTTTTAAGAATGTTTTTGCCCTTACCCTGACATCCCTTTTAGGCAGAACATTATCCTTGGAAAACTCCTAAACATAAGCTGAGATTTCTGAAGTCTGTGCCCCTAAGCACACCTGCCCTACAATTCTCATTTATCCTCTGCTTTTGGATGTCACAGGCCTTGAGTAACATTTTTTTTTTCTGCCATAATTTTTTTTTGTAGTAGTGGAATTTGCCTCTAGTGTTTTATTTCCCTCATTATTTCCCCTACTCCTTTTATAAAGATTCAGCTAAAATTTTAAGAGTTTAACCTTCTTGTTTAGTTAACTCCTTTCTTTCTCTACCACATGCAAGGCTAGTGGTATTCACTGGACTAACTGCTCTTCTCTTTTTAATCTTTTCGATTTCTGACCTACCCAGGAATGATACTCAAGTATTTAACATCAGTATGGCACAGCAACCCACCAATCAAAAGAGATGTTGACTATAAATAAGGCATATGAACATGTTGGTACATACTGGTGTACTCTAGCTGAATATCAGCTCAGCCCCAGGCATTGGCTTTTTAAGAATTTATGCTAGTATATTTTTTCTTGAGGTTCCCTGTAGTGAGACATGCAAGGTGAGTGATTTTTGGTCAAGAAGATCATCTATTGTTCCAGAAAATCCTCTTTGACTTCACAACACTGAGTTAGTTAACCCCGCCCAGGAAGTATTATCACAATAAACCAATACCTAAATGAACAGTGACTTATTGGAACCCTGGTGATGAAGTGGTTAAGATCTCAGGCTGCTAACCAAAAGGTCAGCGGTTTGAATCCATCAGCCACTCCTTGGAAACCCCATGGGGCCATTCTACTCTGTCCTATAGGGTCGCTATGAGTTGGAATCAACTTGATGGCACACAACAACAAAGTCATCGTTAATATATTTTATGGTTTCACACATTTCTTGAGCTTATTCCTTTGGCAATAACTCCATCGCCACAGTGGCGTGCTGGGGCTGGCTTCACAGGCTCACAAGAGCTGATTATGCTCATCTCTCCCCAACTCCACGTTCAGTGACATCACATTAAAATCAGCCGTGGAGGGAGGATTCATGTCATGGAAATTGGCAAATGCTATAAATAAGGTTATTGTATTTTCACTGAAAGCATGTTGTGTTTGTTAAACATATACCACCACACCGTCACATCCCCACCTACAATTATGAAGTCACTGACCCCAAACATGCTGTGAGTATCTTATGCTGGTCTTTCTTTATTAAAATTGTCCAGTGCTTTTCTGAAATCTTTTGTATAGCTATTCCAGCTTTTAAAAAATGGTTCTTCAATTGCTCCAGCAAGTATAGACTATCTTCAGCTTTAAAAGGAACACTTTGCTGGATCCAGACTCTTATTAGGGAAATACTCCAGGTAACTGGCTGAACTCTTAATTCTTTTGCTCTATGGAGTTTCTTTGGACTGGAGCAGCCCTTTTGGGTCTAGAACAAGTACACATTCCTTCTTTTTTAATCACCTCTTTTTGAGCCATTTGATCCATTAACATACCTTTATCCCTTTCATATCTGTGTATTTGTCCCCAAGATTTTAGTTTCACTTTCAGGTGAGTGTAGGAAGTCCTCTAAGATCTCCTAAGGGAAACTTTTTCTTCTTTCTCTCACAGCTCCTGATATGATAGTAAGATAAAGCATATTTGAAAAGCAAATGCAGTCTTTTTGCTGTGCAAACTTGATTCCTTGGGGCAATTCCAGACACAGTTCTTTTTAGCCTTTGAGTTTGTATAATCACTGAGATTTTTTTTTCAGCTCCTTAACCCAAGAAGATATTATATCCATTGTAAAAGAAGGATTCGCATTCTTTTTTTTTTTTTTAATATCCATTAATAAAATCCACGATTCTTCTGTGGGTGAAGCTAAAGTCTGAGTCTTTAATACCTAAAGCCATGGTCAAAACCTATGTAATTCATAAATCTGGGCCCAACCTGATTATCATGACAAAAGCGTTAACCGTTGGAAACTCATGGTAATGCCACATCATCTGTGAGGTCAGCCTCCCCATTTCTCATGCTCAGCATGGAATACAATTCAAAACAACATGAATGAACAGATTTATTGGCTGCACCTTCCCCTCTTTTCTCCTAGTTTTCTGTCAGGTTTAAGCTCAAATATCACATGTATGAAGAGTTCTCTGACTCCCCCCGGCAGAGTGCATGGTCTTTACTCTGTAGATGGTTCATTCTTTTTTATTACACTTGTATTATACTGTAATTATTTCTTCCATTATTTTATCACACTAAGACATAATTTCCTTGGGCAAGATGCCTTTATTCTTCTTTATATGCCTTGTGCATAGTTGGAACTTGATAATGTCTCATAAATGATAGAATGTTACATTTGTTCTAAGGTTTATAAAGTTAATATAAAAAATTAAGAGGTGTCATAGTAAACTCAAGCCATTGGATACATTTTTTTTTCTATTGAAAGCTATTGTTCCTTTATCCTGACTCAGTAGTAGAGCAAATTATGGGTGATTATTCAATCATGGACTTGAATCCTCTAGTTTTCTTGTCTCACAGTCTCCAAGGAACCAAAAGTCTACGTTGAGCATTTACAACCCAGGATATGATGGTAGGAAGATGAAGAGTAGTGGCATCTTGCTTGGGTGTCCAGTACCTTAGCCTAATTGGCTGGTACACCCATATTTTATGGCCTAATGAAGTGAGCCCAGAATTTGAAGTCAGGAAATCTGGATTTCCACTCTTGGCTGTGCCAGTTAACACCTATATGACCTTAAAACCCAAAAACCTTCTGCTGTTGAGTCGATTCCAACTCATAGCTACCCTATAGCACAGAGTAGAACTGCCCCATAAGGTTTCCAAGGAGTGGCTGGTGGATTTGAACTGCTGACCTTTTGGTTAGCAGCCAAACTCTTAACCACTGCACCATCAGGGATCTTGGTGAGCCTCTGCTTCCTTACCCATAAAATGGGCTTAATAATACCCATATCCAAGAGTTGATTTTAGGATCATATTGTGTCTTAGTTATCTAGTGCTGCTATAACAGAAATACCACAAGTGGATGGCTTCAATAAACAAATTTATTCTCTCACAGTTTAGGAAGCTAGAAGTCCAAATTCAGGGTGCTGACTCCAGGGGAAGGCTTTCTCTCTCTGCTCTGGGGGAAAGTCCTTGTCATTAATCTTTTGCTGGTCTAGGAGCTTCTCAGCACAGGGACCCTGGATCCAGAGGACGTGTTCCGCTCCTGGAGCATCTTTCTTGGTGGCATGAGATCCCTATCGTTCTGCTTGCTTCTCTCTCCTTTTATCTCTTGTGATGTAAAAGGTGATATAGGCCACATCCCAGGGAAACTCCCCTTACATAGGATCAGGGCTGTGACCTCAGTAAGAGTCTTGCATCCCACCCTAATCCTCTTTAACATAACCTAATCTTGCCTCATTAACCACAGGCAGAGATTAGGATTTATAACACATAGGAAAATTATATCAGATCACAAAATGGAAGAAAACCACACAATACTGAGAATCATGGCCTAGCAAAGTTGACACATATTTTAGGGGGACACAGTTCAATCCATGATACCTTGTAAGCATTTCTTTCATAGAAATCAGTGTTTTTATGTGAGTTAGTGTTGCTAGACTTAGCTTGAGTTAACTGTGGAACTAGACCCTACTGAGCAATAGACTAACCCAGTATAATTATGAACCAACTGCCATTTCCTGTCTGACAATTCAGGATATTCATCCTTCTCATCACAAAAAGATTTGAGCCTGAAAATGGCCATGCTTCATGAGTTTTCTTCTGTTTTGAAAGTTTGAACTGATGCAATTCTACCAGCTCCTCTGCCTCTTACATCAGACCACACAGGCTTTTTTTTTTTTTTTTTCTTTCTTTCTTCTTCAAGTCTCTCTTAAAGAAAATACTTCAATCTCTCTCTTGTGGTTGTGTAACTCAGAAATGTCTAAAGCTATAAACTTCAAACTTGGCAAGGTTGTCGTTCTCACTAAGAAAGAAAAATCAGGGAAAATTTGAAGGAGAAACATTTCACTTTTTTTTTCTTTTCAGTAAGTGAAATTTAAAAAATACTGTGGAGCTGTTATTTACGTGTTTTCCTTTTCTTTGCAAATAACATCATTTATTGCCTAAGGATATTTCGATATTATCATCCTATTGAAAAATAAGATAGAGACATTTTCTAATCAAGGATGGTATATAAGCAAGCAAGAAGCATTTCCGTCTTCTTTAGGAATAAGTTTTGTAATTTGTTCTTAGGTTTCAAAATGAAGCAATATTATGGTAAGTAAAAGAGGTGATGGTATCCACCATACCTCCCTACCCCTTAGGCCTCCCCTATTTTTAGCACAAATGAAATTCTGACTTCAGCGCTTCTTTTACCTAAACACCTTTACTTCTTGTGAAAAGACAAATGATAGTTATTAGCCACGAACCCTTCTGAATGAATAAAGAATCTGAAAAGAGTTTTTGAAGAGAGTTGAAGGAGGTTGTATATATGAGCAGGGCATGTGAGATTAGTAAAAAGAGGCTCAGGAGGTAGAAAAAAGAAGATGAAGCAATTACCATTTAATTGACTTATTTTGTATGTAAGCAAAGAGTCATACTTAACTGGAATTCATTAACATGGAATGGGGATTGCAGAGGGAAAACCGTAAAAATATAAGAGACAAAGGAGCAGTAAGAGCCTGGGTCACCAGAAGGGGCAGGACAGAGCAATATGGGAATGCTGAGAGCAGAGAGCTTGCATCTTGGTTTGTGTCCAAGGATGCCATACAGGTGAGGTGTGGCAGGCCAGACTAGCTGAGTTTCCTATAGAATGACTCCCAGCATCCTCTGGCAGATTTACTGTCAGCAGCCAGATCTCCAAGAGTTGAACGCAGAAACGACAGAGGCCCAGGTAGTCATCCAACCCTCAGATTCCTCTTCTCCTAGGTCTCTTCATCAAGAAGTAATTCACAATTTATATTTGCTAAAAAAAAGAAAAAAGTAAAAGAAGAAAGATTAATAAAAAAACAACAAAACAAAACCCAGATACAGTATTGTTCCAAAAGATAAACCCCCCCTGAAAAAACCAAACCTGCTGCTGTCAGCTCGATTCTGACTCATGGTGGCCCCATAGGGTTTCCAAGGCTGTAAATCTCTACAGAGGCAGACTGCCACATCTTTCTCCCTTGAAGCCACTGGTGGTTTTGAACTGCTGACCTTTTGGTTAGCAGTTGATTGCTTTAACCACTGTGCCACCAGCGCTCCTTTCCAAAAGATAGAAATTACAAATTCTGGAATTCTAGAGTTTCGTATATGAGGAAGTCACTGTTGAGAAGGCACTTGGGCTGCAAGAAACTTGCTCAAGTTATTTTAGTAATAAAAGTTTCCCAAAAGGGTCACATGGCAATAGAGAAGACAGTATTCTTTTGGGAATTGGGAACATCCATTCACATGATCCCAGATAGTGCTGAGCACTGGAGTCATCTTTGCTGTTTCTTAGGAGCAAGAATCTGTAGATCTGCACTCTGGCACCATTAACAGGATTGTATTACTTTCTGTGTATTCTTTTCTTTGTATCTTTTCTCATTTCTTCTCCCACCATTTGGAGATAAAAGTGACTAAAAGCGTGGATTCTGGAGTTAAACTACATGGCTTCAAACAATAGCTGTATTCCTCACTAACTGTGCAAGTTACCACGTACATGCCTCAATTTTCTCATGTATAAAATAATAATGGTATCCACCTCATTGGTTGCTTTAATAACTAATAGATTCATATACTTAACTCTGTTACCAAAATATTCTTCTACCAGTTGTTCCCTATTCTAACTCTGGATAGAGATACTGGATGTCTTAGACAGATTATATTACCTCTATTGGGTAGACCTTTTGTTAACAGACTATCAGATAGTCAGTGGTCAGCCAATGGACTGGGCACACTTAGGTCAGATTTCCATGTTGTCCAATTAGTGACCAACCTTTGTTTACAAAACAACCCAGGGCCACTTTCCTTAGGAGGAGGCTGTGGGCAGACAGTTTTCCTTAGAAATGATGGTGAATGTGGCAAGTTTCATGACCAACAAAACCAGGTTAGGAGGGATTAGCATAAAGAGGATGCCTTACCTAATTAACTAAATCCATCCATCATGCTGCTGTTAAAATCTCTGACTCTTCTTTCTTCCTCATTTAACTCATGTAATTACTTCAATTACACATTTCTTCAATTATTATAATTATATATATTTTTTATTGAAGACATTCTTAGGTTGTGTGATGTTGGTGAAATGATCTCTAAGGTAGCTTCCTGTCTTGATATTTAATTATGATGTCTCTGCAATGATTCCTGTTGGTTGTGAGGGCAGGGACCTTGTCTTTCTTGTTTGCTGTTGTGTCCCCACATTAGGACAGTGCCTGACATGTGGTAAGCTCTCAGTAAGTATTAGTTGAATGAATGAATAAAAAAGAGCCTTAGAAGAGGGAAATGGTCAGGCATAGAGTGACATCTGGGTGTACATTCCTTGGCCCTTTGTCCAATGTTTAATGTTCCCCTATTTTAAGATACAAAATTATCCATTACTCATTTTTCCTTGTTTGTTTTTTCCTTACTGGAACAAAATAAACTCTGGAGATCAGTGCAATAAGTTAAGTCAAGCCTGAATAGGTAGAAATAGGAAATGGTGGTGTTTGCTCTGGTAATTGAACTGGTGTATTGCTGTTAGCTAGAAAAACCATCACCATAGTCACTCTGCTGTTGCCATGGATACTATCATAGGTGCTCTTGGGTGTCATTCCACAGTGGAAAGAGTCAGGCAGAGTTGGACTCAAATCCCACATCTGGTCTTTATTGGCCTCATGTCCTTGAACAAGTTATTTAAACTCTTTCAAGCCTCAGTTTGCTCACTTTGTACAATGCATAGCTTGCAGAGTTGGATTGAGGGTGATAATAATAGTTACCATATAGTAACATTTTCCATGAGCTAGTCACAATGCTGTTTATTTAATCCTCCTCATTTATTCTGTGAAGTGCTATTATTCCTATTTAACAGATGCGAAAACTGAGGAGCAGAGAAGCTGATTAATTTGTCCAAGATCATAGAACCAATAGGTGGTGGAGCAAAGATTTAAACCTAAGTTGGCCTGAATCTCATACCCTGATGAGCGATAATTTAGATGAAATGTTTGGTACATAACAGGCATTTAATAAGTGGAAAAATAAAGATTTCTTCTCAAAGTGTAATTACCACCCCTGCCTCCCCACTCCCTACCCCGCTCTCAGGACTTTCTCATTCCCACTACTGTTTTTCTCCCCTGGACAAAGAGCTTTTAAGACCCTCCTTCCCACCCTACTCTACTCCCATACACCAACTCACGAGATTCTAAGACCTTGTAAATGAAGTGAGACAACAGCCAACACAACACTACTTTCTAGACAATGTCAGGAAGAGGTGCCCAGGAGAATCCAGTTCCTAGGTTTGAGGCTCATTGAAGGGTTAATATGTATCTTCTTGTGGTGTGCTCAGATCCCCAACATCGGGGTAAAAACAAGTCAGGTAGGCTTCTCTATCCAAGTAAACACAGAGAAGTGGGGACAGCAGAACCTTCCTCCCACCCACCATTGTGCATCCGCTTTGCCTTTTCAAGTGTTCTGAGCTACAGCCTTGAGAAATTCTATATAAAACTAGATTTGATTCTGTCTTCTGGATCAAAGAAATGATTACACCCCAGAAGGCTAAAACTATTATACAAGAAGAACGGGAAGAAGAGGGAATAATTACTGCCAAAGGTGAAGGAGATTGACTGGGAGTATGATACCTGTATAATTGAGGCAAAGCGAATATAAAAACCTGTGCTTGTTTCCTGTGTGTGCATTCAGAGGTCCTTGGTGACTGGTGTGTACAGCAGGTGGGGTGCTTAAATGTCTGCTTCTCTTGGATCGCTGCTTTTATAATCTGCTTTTACAAGGCCTATTTAAGGAGTCAACTATACTGCTGGCAGAGGAGTGGAGCACAATAAAGCTACCTTTAAAAAATAATTTTAATTATCTTAAATTTCTTATGGCATTCCTTGAGCATTAAATCTGCAGACTAAGGTAGCATACAACTCTCTCCTGACCTTAAAAAGGATTTCTGATAATGGTTGAGCTTCCCAGTGTAAGCTCAGATCATGGGGTGAATGGAAGGGGAGACCTAAGGATCTGATCTAGGTTTACATGCATGATAATCTCCTGGCTCTGTGGGTTCTATTCTGTTAGAAACTTGGATTTTTTCTTTTTTCTTCTTCTGATTTTTCTAGGAACCTAGTTCAGAGTATCCTACTGGGCTCTGGGGAGAATTATATCACAGCCAACCAGTTGTGTTGGCTGAAGATGTAGTGGGGGAAGCCTTGGCTTCCTCATCAACCTCCCCTTTCTAGGTTGTATCATTCCCTTGGTGAGCTCTTGCTAAAGAAATGGCTGTTCTACTTGTGCTTTAGAGCTCTTACTAGTCTTTCTTGAACCCCTTTTCTCCCCCTTCTCTTTTCCGTCTCCTGTTCCTTATCGCCTTCCTCTTCCTCTTTTTCCTTCTTTTTCTTCAGTGTCTTTCTTCACTCACTTTAATTTTCTTCCATTCTACTTTTTCTATGTCACTTTTCATTTTACTTTGTTTTCCTTCTTCCATATTTTAAACCTAACCCTTCTCATAATAGCTTTTTACCTGACTATCTCATCCTTCCTCCTATGCAGTAATTCTATTTTTTTCAAAATAATGCTTGTTTATCACCTTTTCAAGAGAATGTTCATCTTTAATTGTCATGAAACCACAACCCCCAGGGTACAGAAGTGGAGGTAAAGAGCTCTGTTGTTCAGTATACAGATGAGCTTACAGGGGAGGGGAAGTAGAGCAGGACAGACTTGCCCCAGGGCACCCGACAAATTAGACCGGGCTGAGTGCAGCCTACTTATCTCTGTGTGGCTCTCTTGGTGCCACTCAACAGGAGTCCGCTTTGTCAACTGTCTGACCATTTCTACTTAAGCTTTGAGTTTATTTATCTGTTGGTTTTTGCCCCCACCCCCAGTAAGTCTTTAATCATTTGCTTTTTGAAGGGAAAGTTAGCTATTGTTAAAATCCTTAGGTGCATACCAACTCACCATGCTCAGAAACACAAAGGGAGCAGCAGCAGAGAGACAACACTAGTGAGAACAGGATCGCCAGAGATCTGTACACCAGCATCAAGGAAGGCTTTGATTCTGAGAGAAACAGAAAATCAGTGGTGAGAGCCAGACCAAATGTTGGAGTAGCAGTCAGCAAAGGACAGAAGCAGCATGGGGCCCAGACCTGGTGAAAGATACCATTCAATGTCCAGTGGCCAGAATCAGTAAAGAGGTGGAAGCAAAGCCAGAGTGGATGGTGAATGACCAAAACAGATGAGTGAAGCAGGAAGGGGGTGTTCTGTGGTAAGAGGGTATCTTAGTCATCTAGTGCTGCTATAACAGAAATACCAGAAGTAGATGGCTTTAACAAAGAGAAATTTATTTATTCACAGTTAAGTAGGCTGCAAGTCCAAATTCAGGGCATCAGCTCCAGAAGAAGGCTCTCTCTCTATGTCGGCCTTCTTATTAATCTTCCCCCGGACTAGGAGCTTCTCTGCACAGGGACCCCGGGTCCAAAGGACGTGTTTTGCTCCCAGCACCGCTTTCTTGGTGGTATGAGGTCCCCAGCTCTCTGCTTGCTTCCCTTTCCTATTATCTCTTGTAAGATAAAAGGTGGTGCAGGCCACACCCTAGGGAAATGCCCTTTACATTGAATCAGGGATGTGACCTTGATAAGGGTGTTACAATCCTAGTCTTATCTTTTTTAACATAAATGGAAGACAACACAATCACAAAATGGAAGACAACCACACAATACTGGGAATCATGGCCCAGCCAAATGGACACACATATTTTTTGGGAGGCATAATTCAATCCATGACATAGGGCTTGGCTCAGAGGGCTGTGATGGACTTGGAAATGTGCTGCCCACGTCCCCTTTCCAAGAAGCACTTGTTGTCCCAGCTTCAGGGAGTGCTGTCAGCAGACAGCCATTAGGGATTGCATCAGTGGCTCAGAGCCACCTCATCCAAGGCCGCACCCTTCCTGAAGGACCCACATTTAATGATTGGTAGAAGTGGGAGTAAAAAGGCTCAGCCACTTTGACCCAGTATAGGAAAACTCCATGGAGCCATTTTAGCCCCAGAACTCCTGTGGGATTGGCCCAGGCTGTCATTTGAGTTTGCACTGAAGCTCCACTCTCCCCTGCCAAGTCATGTTTTTGTTTTTTTAACTCCCATAGGTACCTTCCTAATGAGCATGTTGTTGTTGTTAGATGCCATCGTGTCAGTTCCAACTCATAGCTACCCTGTGTACAACAGAACAAAACACTGCCCAGTCCTGCATCATCCTCACGATCATTGTTATGCTTGAGCCCATTGTTGCAACCACTGTGTCAATCCATTTCGTTGAGGATCTTTCTCTTTTTCACTGACCCTCCACTTTACCCAGCATGATGTCCTTCTCCAGGGACTAGTCCCTCCTGATAACATGTCCAAAGTAGGTGAGACAAAGTCTCGCCATCCTCGCTTCTAAGGAGCATTCTGGCTATACTTCTTCTAAGACAGATTTGTTCTTTCTTCTGGCAGTACGTGGTATATTCAATATTCTTCGCTAACACCATAATTCAAAAGCATCAATTCTTCTTCCGTCTTGCATATTAGTTGTCCAGCTTTTGCGTGCATATGAGGCGATTAAAACCACCATGGCTTGGATTAGGTACACCTTAGTCATGAAGGTGACATCTTTGCTTTTTAACACTTTAAAGAAGTCTTTTGCAGCAGATTTGCCCAATGCAATACACACTAAACTCCATCTCAGAGTCGGCTTCCCAGAGAACTCAACCTGTAACAGTTGGTGCCAGGAGTGGTCTGATAAAGCAGGTGATAAGATAGAATTTCGGAGCTAGTTGACTCACTACTCATCTGGCTATTGCCAGATGACAATATGGGCTAGGACCCCATCACCAGCCTAGCAGAGTTAGTCTCTGGCACAAGGTGGTGGTTCAATTATTAAAACCTTCTCCAGAGGTTGATGGTATGCCAGTGGAAGGGAAGGCCCTAGCTGATGCTATGTATCAAGTGTTTGAGAAATATGGGAGAAATGATAATTAGATGAACAGCAGAACTGAGTGGCTACTGCCAAACTCAGTGCACTAGAACAGAGGTCAGCAAACTATGGCCCATGAACCAAATTCTGCCCACTCCTGTCTGTTTTTGTAAATAAGGTTTTATTGAAACAGCCATACCCGTTCATGTACATGTTGTTTATAGCTGCTCTAGAATGCTACAGAGGCTAGTTCAGTAGTTGTGATAGAGACTTTATGGCCTCAAAGCCTAAAATGTTTAGTACATGGCCCTATATAGGAAGAAAAAAAAAAATTACACCTGCATTAAAAAAAAAAAAAAAAAAAGATAAGGAAAAAATGAGAACGATTAAGAAGAAATTGATATACAAAGTCTGAAACCCAGAGGACCCTTTTGTCAGATTACAGAGACTCTCAACTCATGTAGTGGGAGGGCAGAGAAGGCTAAGGAACTAAACCAGGACTTAAGCAGTGAAGTAACTGAGCTCCAAATAAGTTTCAGCTCCCAACCAAGGCAGGTCCGTTATGCTAAAGTCAGAACTCCGGTTGGGAAGGAAGGGGATCCTCACGTATAGGATAGAGGCTTTTGGGTTGATGCCTCCAGCAATCTTGAATTTCCAGATTCCCCTGAATCCTTTGAGCCTGTAGAAGTGTACACCCCTTCCTATTAAGAGCTAACATACCCCTTTCCTTGCTTGAAGAAAATGCAGAGACCTTTTCCTTGAGAAGCAGCATGTGCTCCTCTTCAAATCTACCCCATCTCCTCTCCTGGCAAGTAGACCTATAACTGGCAGCCAGGAGTGTATTGGGCCTGAAAGGAAGGATGGAGAGTATACCTAAAAGGAGCTACAAGGCTTAATGCAAGTGTTGACAGAAACTTGGGGTACATGTGGGACTGGATTCTTAAGGGTGCTTAATCGAGGGAACTAAAATATATGGTTGGATAAGAGAGACTTTATTGAAGTAGGAGTACTCTCCTGAGATACAGGATTTAACATCATGGCAAGGACTGACCCCAGGAGATATGGCAAATTTGTAACTAGGAAGGCTCCTGTAAGCATGAAAAAGCAATAGCCCATATTGAGTGTGGCTGAAATGCCAGCATTTCCTTATAAGATGTTGTGATGGAGGAAGTTATTAAAAGATTCAGGGAAATAGGCATGTTGAAGAGGATATGCTATGTAAAGCCAAAAACCCTACCAGATGATTATGTTCCACAGAAGATGCTATACAATTGACGAAGGACATAAGGAAAGTTCTGATAAGAGGGTCACCAGCATCATGAAAAGTTCAATGATAGCCCTCATTTATAGACCAGGGTTAATGGAGGAGAGAACATTACAGAACAAATAGCAATGGGATGATTCCAAACCAAAACCAAACCCATTGCTACTGAGTCAGTTCTGACTCACAGCAACCCTGTATGACAGAGTAGAACTGACCCATAGGGTTTCCGACGCTGTAATTTTTATGGAAGCGGACTACCACATCTTTCTGTTGAGGAGTGGTTGGTGGGTTCAAACCGCCAACATTTTGGTTAGCAGCCAAGCACTTAACCACTGTGGCACCAGACCTCCTTAATGAGATGATAGGAGCTCCCAAACAATAGAGGCCAGTAGCAGTGCTTAGCAGGCATAAGCCAGGTGAATGTAATTTTCATAACGAGCAGCAAGACTGGAGTGGAAGCCAAGAGGATGTGATCTGCAGAAAGTTATAGATTGTTAACTGTCTTAGTTATCTAGTGCTGCTATAACAGAAATACCACAAGTAGATGGATTTTAACAATGAGAAATTTATTCTGTCACGGTCTAGTAGGCTAGAAGCCTGTATTCAGGGCGCCGGCTCCAGGGGAAGGCTTTCTGTCTCTGTCGGCTCTGGAGGAAGGTCCTTGCGATGCATCAGTCTTCCCTTGGTCTGGGAGCTTCTCTGCGCAGGAACCTCAGGTCTGAAGGACGCGCTCTGCTCCCGGAACTGCTTTCTTGGTGGTATGAGGTTCCCATGTGTCTCTGCTCACTTCTCTCTTTTATATCTCAAAAGAGATTGGCTTAAGACACTGTGTAATCTTGTAGACCTCATCACTATAACTGCCGCTAATCCATCTTATTACATCATAGTGATAGAGTTTACAACACATAGGGAAATCACATCAGATGATAAAATGGTAGACAATCATGCAGTACTGGGAATCATGACCTAGCCAAGTTGACAGATATTTTTGGGGTACACAATTCAATCCGTGACAGAGTCCCTAGGGGCAAAATAGACGGGCATTCAACAAAGATAGTATTCAACTTGTACCATAAGAAGAAATCAAGGATGGCTCCTCAGGAGGCTGAATGCAGGCCTCCTGATGATCTATAAAAAATAAAAGTCATGGTTCCTTGCACAGTTTCTGGACTTGAGCCTGTTTTTGGATCCTGAAGCCATTAATTGAACAGGAGTCAGGGCCTCTGGAGTGAAAGACTCTGCAACACCATGGTGGAGGCACACAGTAATGATTCCTCCAGTTTTTCCCCAGAGGGATATATAGAAATTTACTCAAGGATACTTGGAAAAAGAAGAATATCCAGATATTTCAAGGACTGTTGAACACATAGTTGGAGTTGACATTGATGCCTAGAGACATGCAGTGTCTTCGTGGCCTCTTTGTTATGATAGAGACGTATGGGACCTGGGTAATAAATGGGCTTATGACAAAGGTCTAGTTCATTGTGGGTTCATAAATCACTCTGCGGTAATTCCTCCGGGCCCCGAAAGTATAATTGGGCCGGAAGTACTTGGTAATTGGTGAGACCTCCACATTGGGCCCTTGGTCTGTGAGGTAAGCATTGTCATAGTGGGAAGGTCAAGCGGAAGCATCTGAAACATCCCAGTCTGTGGACAAGATAGTAAATTTTAAAAGTTTGTGTTCCAGGGGTGGGGAGAAAGGCAGAAGTTGGTACTTCCATTAACAATCTAAAGGAATCAAGAGCAGTGGTCCTCATTGTGTCTCCATTTAAGTCACCAGTCTGGTACCTGCAGAAAAACCAGACTAATCTGACCCGGGATTCAACTAAGTTGTAACCACTATTGCAGTTGCCATACCACGTGAGTTTTCTCTTGGTTAAGCAGGTTAATGTGGCCTCAGGTACATGGAATGTAGATTGATTTGGTGAATATGTGGTTTCCTATGCCTGTTGGAAATGAGGATCCGAAAAGAGTTTGTGAACTGGATGGCAATATATATTTGCATTTTCCCTGCAGTGTTCTGTTAATTCTTCCATCCTCTGTTATAGTCCAAAGAGATTTGGACAATCTGGACATCCCAAAGAAAGTCACATTGATACAGTACAGGCATACCTTGGAGATATTGGGGGTTTGGTTCCAGACCACTGCAATAAAGCAAATATCACAATAAAGTCAGCCACATTTAATTTTTTGGTTTCCCAGTGCATATAAAAGTTCTGTTTATACTGTAGTCTGTTAAGTGCACAGTAGCATTATGTCTAAAAGAACAATGTACATACCTTAATTAACAAATACTTTATTGATAAAAAAATGCTAACCATCTGAGCCTTCAGGGAGTCGTAATCATTTTGCTAGTGGAGGATGTTGCCTCGATGTTGATGGCTGCTGACTGATCAGGGTGGTGGTTGCTGAGAGTTGGAGTGGCTGTGTTAATTTCTTAAAATAAGACAGTGAAGTTTGTCACACTGATTTACTTTTCCTTTCATGAGAGATTTTTCTGCAGCATGTGATGCTGTTTGATAGCATTTTACCCACAGTAGAACATCTTTCAAAATTGAAGTCAGTCCTCTCAAACCCTGCCACTGCTTTATCAACTAAGTTTATGTAATATTCTGAATCCTTTGTTATCATTTCAACAATATTCACAACATCTTCACCTGGGATGGATTCCAACTCAAGAAACCACTTTCTTTGCTCATCCATAAGAAGCAACTCCTCACCTGTTAAAGTTTTATCAAGAGATTGCAGCAATTCAGTCACACCCTCAGGCTCCACTTCTGATTGTAGTTCTCTTGCTATTTCTGCCACATCTGCAGTTACTTCCTCCAGTGAAGTCTTGAACCCCTCAAAGTCATCCATGATGGTTGGAAGCAACTTCTTCCAAACTCCTGTTAATGTTGACATTTTGACGTCCTCCTATGAATCACGAATGTTCACAATGGCATCTAGAATGATGAATCTTTTCCAGAAGGTTTTCAATTTACTTTGCCCAGATCCATCAGAGGAATCACTATCTATGGCAGCTATAGCCTTATGAAATGTGTTTCTTAAATAATAAGACTTCGAAGTTGAAATTACTCCTTGATCCGTGGGCTACAGAATGGATATTGTGTTAGCAGGCATGAGAACAACATTCATCTCCTCGTACATCTCCATCAGAGTTCTTGGGTGACCAGGCGCATTGTCAATGAGCAGTAATATTTTGAAAATAATCTTTTTTTCTGAGCGGTAGGTCTCAACAGTGGGTTTAAAATATTCAGTAAACAGTGTTGTAAACAGATGTGCTGTCATCCAGGCTTTGTTGTTCCATTTATAGAGCACAGAGTAAATTTAGCATAATTCTTAAGGGCCCTAGGATTTTCAGAATGGTAAATGAGTGTTGGCTTCAACTAAAGTCACCAGCTGCATTAGCCCTTAACAAGAAGCTTTGAAGCCAGGCATTGACTTCTCCTCTCTAGCTACGAAATTCCTAGATGGCATCTTCTTCCAATATAAAGCTGTTTTGTCTGCGTTGAAAATCCGTTGTTTAGTGTAGCCACCTTCATCAGTTATCTTAGCTAGATCTTCTGGATAACTTCCTGCAGCTTCTCCGTCAGCACTTGGCTGGTGCATCACCTTGAACTTCTATGTTATGGAGGTGGCTTCTTTCCTTAAGCCTCATGAACCAACCTCTTCTAGCTTCAGACTTTTCTTCTGCAGCTTCCTCACCTCTCTCAGCCTTCATAGAACTGAAGAGAGTTAGGGCCTTGCTCTGGATTAGGCTTTGGTTTAAGGGAATGTTCTGGTTGGTTTGATCTTCTACCCAGAACACTAAAACTTTCTCCATATCAGCAATAAGGCTGTCTCGCTTTCTTATCATTTGTGTGTTCACTGCAGTATCACTTTTAATTTCCTTCAAGAACTTTTCCTTTGCATTCACAACTTGGATAACTCTTTGGTGCAAGAGGTCTAGATTTTGGTTTATCTTGACTTTCGACATGCCTTCCTCACTAAGCTTAATCATTTATAGCTTTTGATTTAAAGTGAGAGACATGTGACTCTTTCACTTGAATGAACACTTAGAGGCCATTGTAGGGTTATTAATTGGCTTAATGTCAATATTGTCTTGTCTCAGAGAATAGGGAGGTCTGAGGAGAGGGTTAGGGAAGGGGAAACAGCTAGTTGGTGGAGCAGTCAGAACATAAACAACATTTATCGATTACATTTCCTGTCTCACATGGGCGCAGTTTGTGGAGCCCCAAAACAATTACAAAAGTAACATCAAGAGCAGTGGTCACAGATTACCATAACAGATACAATATTTTAAACTTTTTCATTATTATTATGAGAATTACCAAAATGTGACACACAGACACGAAGTGAGCACATGCTGTTGGAAAAATGGCGCCGATAGACTTGCTTGACACAGGATTGCCACAAACCTTCAATTTGTAAAAAGCACAATATCTGTGAAGTGCAATAAAGTGAAGTACAATAAAATGAGGTATGCCTATATGTCAAAGATGTTATGCACATCAGGCCAGGTGAGCAAGAAGTGACTAGCATGTTGGAGACCTTGGTAAGACACCAGAGGATGGAAGATAAACTCCCTGAAGATTGAGAAATCTGATAAATTAGTAAAAATTGTAGGGGTCCAGTTGTCAGAGCCATTCTGGAACATACCCTCTAAATTAAATACAAATTATTGCTCCTGTCATCACAAGAAGGGAGCAAAATGCCTTTAGGTCTCTTTAGGCTCTGGAAGCGGCATATTTCACACCTGGGAATACTGCATCAGCCCATATACTGGGTAATACAAAAGGCTACCAGCTTTGAATGAGGCCCAGAGCAGGAAAGGGCTCTTCAGGGTCGGCCATCATGTCATTGACCTGGATGCAGGCTCTGGGAGAAATCTCTCTGTGATGAGAAGTTGCACATTTTTAATGAACAGGCCACGGACCTGAGGGTATCGGTTGAGACCCTTATCAACATATCAATGTCATTGGGCAAAGAGTTTCCAACATCTCTCATTCCATGAGTATTGCTTCTAGAGTAACTCTCACTCCATAAGGAATCAAAGAATGTAAAATCTTTTCTCATCTTACCTCTAACTAGCCTTGTTCAGCTATATATATTTAAAAAAAACAAAAAACAAAAACTAAGCCTGTTGTCGTTGAGTCGATTCCGACTCATAACAACCCTGTAGGACAGAGCAGAGCTGCTCCATAGGGTTTCCAAGGAGCGCCTGGTGGATTTGAACTGCTGACCTTTTGGTTAGCAGCCAAACTCTTAACCACTACGCCACCAGGGTTTTTTGGTTATATGTATATATATATATATATATATATATATATATATATACAGGGAGAGAGAAAGCAACTAAATAGTATTATTTGGTGAGTTCTAAGGAGATGCTTTTGCCCATATTCTGCCTCCACCACTAGTAACGCGTTTATTTTAGATATAAATTTTTGTTTATCCATCCAAGAATAATCTTTTGAAAAGTGTCATGGAAAAAATTTAAAACTGAATTGAAGTTTAGGTTCTATCGCTTATTATTTATGTGATCCTGGCAAATTACAAAACCTCTGTGAGCTGAAGTTTTCTCAGGTATAAAATGAGATGAGAGTACCTGTCTGGCCCACCTCACTGCATTGTTGTAAGGATAAAGGTAATAAAGGTGAGAGTTTCATAAACTGTAACCAAACCAGTTGCTGTCTAGTTGACTCTGACTCATGGTAACCTCATGTATATGAGAGTAGAATTGTGCTCCATAGTGTTTTCAATGGCTGATTTTCTGGAAGTAGATCTCCAAGCCTTTCTTCTGAGGCATGTGTGGGTAAACTCAAAACACCGACCTTTCTGTTAGCAGCTGAGCACTTAACTGTACCATCCAGTGACTCCATTGATTATAAAGCACTAGACAATTGCAAGGTGTTACTATCTTCAGCTATTTCCACTTAGTTGCAAATGATATCAGTTTTCTGTGTTTTCCTCAGGGCACTGAAAGAATGGGAGTTTTAAAGGAAAAGGAGGAAAGAACAGTTTGAAAGAAATTGCATGATTTGCTTGTCAAGTGCGGGTCCGACTATGTGTCTAAGTGGGAGGCAGAATATACCATGTAAACCTGAGATAAGGAGCGGTGGGAAGTTCCTGAGGAAAAATTTAAAAAAAAAAAAAAAATGCCTCATGATTCTCCAAGAGTGAGCCCTATACCACAGAGTGTCCAAAAAGAGCCAAGGACAGATAACTTCATTTAGTCATCCATTCATTAATTCTAAACCTATTTAGCTGGCTTTCACTTTGTGACTCCCAGATACTGGGACAGTTAAATAAAATACAATCATACAGAGTAGAGGTGGAGACAGGCTGATAGGTCACCCATTTCAGTGTAATATGGCAAAGCTGTGATGGAAGTAAGCCATGCTACCTGAGGAGCACAGAGGAGGAGCATCTACGTCAGATTAGGAAGCTCAAGAAAGGTTTCTTGGAAGAGGTAATGCTTGAGCTGAATTTAGAAGGATGAGTAAGTCTTAGATGACGTGGGGGTGGAGAGAGCATTTTCCTGGAAGAGGGAACAATATGTGCAAAGACTTGGAAGTATAAGATGGCCTGTCATGGAGGCAGGGAGAACAGAGAAATAGGGGAGGGTGTAGCCGAAACCGCTAAACATGATGCTGAGAGCTATGTGGAGCCTGAAAGCAGGGTGGCAGCCACATGGTCAGCATTGCATTTTAGAAAGAGGGCAGAATTGATAGTAAGGAGTTAGGCCTGGAGGCAGGAAGCTCAGTAAGGAGTCTGAGCAACAGCAGTGAGGGCATGAACTAAGGCAGTGGCCTGGCCATTGGGAAGGAGAGAAGGCAGTGGTGCTCACAGAATCTGCAGAGGTTGAAATCCAGAGCTCTGTGACCGAATGTGGGGAGTATGAGTACAACAAATCAGAATGCCTCTCCAAAGCTGAAATGCACAGATACTTTGAGTTTGGCCACTTGCCAATTCTACTTAAACCTTCCCTTCCCCTGTGGGGAGTGTAGGCATCTGTCCTAGCATCCTGTCGAGCTCTGTTCAGTTAAATAGAGGACCAGTCCCATCATCAGTCACGCTCAGTCCATTATTTACTCTCTGCAAGAAATTGAGCTCATTGAAAACAGACTTTCATAGAACGGGGGGTGGGGGGATCTTTCAGTTTTTCACAGTCTTCGCAAGGCCCCCAGAGCCCCTACTGTGCTTCCCCCACAGAGCAGTGGGTGGTGACTGAGAGCAGGCTCGGGCTCTCTAGCTATGCTTCCCCTTCCCAGCACACATGCCATCCTCTGTCAGAAGTGACAGATGACGATTTTGGTCTGGGGATTTCGTCTTCCGAGTGTGACTATCACTTCTTCGGTCTGTGATGAATGATGCATCCTAAAGAGCTTAAAGGCTGTTTGACTGGAGCTGAGGCATCTATTTTAGGCTGAGAATTGCTGACATCCAAGAACATGTTTTTTGTTTTTAATAGAAGAGTGTTAGAAGGAAGTGTCCTGCTCTGTTTGCATAGCCACATTTCTCTGCTATTTAGTGATTGGGGATGCCTGCTGCACTCTGGAATCTATAAATTATGACCTGGGTGGTTGACTACAAAAACAACCAAATTCCTCTCCCAGTATCCATGTGCTTGTAATGTGACTTGTTAGTTCCTCCCATGGAGAGGTGAAGACTGTTGCTTTTTTTCTCAGGACACTAAAAGAATGAGAGATTTAAAGGGAAAGAAAGAAGGGACAAATTGGGAGAAGTTACATGATTTACTTGGTACAACACTCAGGTTTGTGCCTAACTGGGACAAAGATTACACTGGCTGGACCTAAGAGTTCGGGGTGATAGATAGTTGTTGAGGCAAATAAATTAATCTCCCAGTTCTCCAGGAGTGAATCTTTAAGACACTGTGTCCAAAAAAAGCCAAGTACATGTAACTTCACTTATTCATCCACTCATTCATTCAAAAACCATCTAGCTAGCTTTTACTTTGTGTCTTCCAGACACTGGGAGAGTTGAATAAAACACAGTCGTACAGAGTAGTGCAAAAACAAGCTAATAGATCACGCATTTAGTATAACGTGCCCATTCAAGATCAGCTGAGCCTACCCCAGCCCAGGCCAAAAGAACCACCTAGCAGAATCATCTATTAAGTACATGGCTTTAAATCTCTAAGTTTTGGGACAGTTGGTTGTGCAGCAAAAGCTAACTGATGTGAATAAATAAAATGTTGTTTATCCATACAATGGAATATTTATTCAGCCACAAAAAGGATTGAAATGCTTACACATGCTACAACATGGGTGAATCTCAAAAACATGCTAAGTGAAAGAAGCCAGACACAGAAGGTCACATATTGTATGATTCCCTTTATATAAAATATCCAGAATATGGAAATTCCTAGAAACAGGAGGCAGATTAGGGGTTTCCAGGGGCTGGGGGAGGGAGGAAATGGAAGGGACTGTTTAATGGTTATGGGGCTTCTTTTTGGGGTGATAAAAATGTTTTGGAACTATATAGGAGTTAGGGTTGTACAACACTGTAAAAGTACCAAATGTCACTGAATCACACACTTGAAAATGGTTAATTTTATGTTATGTGAATTTTACCTCAAGAAATAAGAAAGCTAACTTATGCATGACCTAAATCTAGATGATGATTATTTGGGTCTTTATTTTCTTAGAAAGCTTCTTAGGCCTCCCCTAAAGATGGGAGATGACAACTTTTCAGGGAGAAATATTCCATGCAGTAGAGCTCGGGAAGAAGATTTAATGAAAGCAGAGGAAAATGTTTGGACCATCAGTGTTTGGAATATACACAACCAGGATTATTTGATTTTATAAGCATATGCAAGGAAAACTAGACCTCAATAACCTTTAGAGTTTAGAAGCCTGCAAATGTAATTAAAGATAGTCCTTTAATTTTTTTTGCTGCCCTAGGTAATAATTGATTGATTTTTTAATTTCCTTTTTATTAAAAATTTTTAGCTCATAAAAACCTTACACAAAATGTATTTATCACAGAGAAACATTATCTTTCAGTTTCTTTGGGGTAATCTGCAAAATTTTATACACTTTATACCAAAATGAGCCATGTGGTGCCCTGGGACAGTATAAAACTTCCAAAGGTTCTCCTTGAGAATAATATAACATATAAGCAAAAAATCCCAACTAACTGTGATTGTGCATTTACTATGGACCAGGCACTCTGCTTATAGCTCAACATGCATTAGCTCAATCATTTTATCAGCTCTGTAAGGTAGAAACTACTCCCACTAATTATTCCACTTACGAGGTAACTGAGGCTCAGAGACATCAGTAATGCCCAAGTTAGCAAGAGACAGCTATGGCGTCCATCCTAGCATGTTGGGCTCTGCATCTCATGCTCTTACCCATCACTTTCAACTGCTGTATTTGGCTAACACTGAAGTCACACTCTGCCAATGTTCTCCATTATTGCTCTTGGGCAAACAGTTTACCCTCTCTGCAGGGCAATTTCTTCATCTGTAACTTGGAGGTAAAAATATCCAGGTGCAGAAACTGACAGCTAGAAAATGCCGTTTTATATTCACGTGCTAATAAATATGGAGTCCCTGGGTTGTACAAATGGTTAACATGCTCAGTGGCTAACCAAGAGGTTAGAGATTTGAGTCTGCCCAGAGGCACCTCAGAAGAAAGGCCTGGCAATCTATTTCCAGAAAATCAGCCACGAGCACAGTTCTACTCTGACACACATGAGGTCGCCAGGAGTTGGAGTTTACTCGATGGCAACTTGTAGAAATAGATATGAAAGCTCTCGGGAAAGATAAAGCATTACCTTACACACAGTAGGGTGTAGGCTACACATAGTAGGTTCTTTTTACCTACCGAAGATCGTCAAGGCAAGCAGTTAGAGCTTGGATGCCAGCAGATTCCCACGTTTGTCTGTCCCTTCCCCCATCTCCATGCTAAACTTAAAGGTTGCTCTATAAAGACACACGCCTTCAACGATTCCTGGTTCCAGGCCACTAGGCTGATCCCCGGCCACCTTTGACCTTTAGCAAAAAGACAAACCCCTTTTCTAAAAGCTCAGGGACAGTGAGTGAATTGTCATTGCCTCAGGAGAGATGCAGAAACTGATGGCAACAAGAGCATACAATGATAGTGGAAGAAAAATGTCTGAGAAGATAAATAGTATTACTGAGTGGGAGGGTTTAGGCAACTCACCAACATGGCTGGTGATACAGCAGGAGTCGCCACTACCTTTGTGCTTCCTGAAGAATACAGGTCACCTCAAATGTACAGTGCAAGGGATTGGCGTTTACAGAGAATGGAATGTTTTCTGTCTGGGACAAGGATTTGTCCCATGTGTGGACCCAAGTAGACCCAACCACACAGACACACAGCCACGCATACTCACAGACACACACAGATACATAGGGACAGACACACAGGCATATGCACACAGACCCCTGCACACATTTAAGCAGTATTCCGCTAATCTTTTTTGATATTTAGCAAACGTGAAAGAAAGGAAAGCAAAGCAATATATAATATAAACTAAAATGAATCCTCAACTCCTTAACAAGGAAGAAGGAAAAGTGTATAAAACCTTGACATCAGACTCGAGGCCAGCAATGAGGGCTGCCCCTCTGGTCTCATAAATCCTGTGTAACAAGACAGGGATTACCAGTCATAAATAATGTCATTCTCACATGGTGTAATTTCCATAAATATGGTCTAGAAAGAGCACAATGATGAGTGCCAACTCAGGTCATTGGGGAAAAGACAAATGTTCATAAAGGAGCTTTTGTCGTCAAAGCGAGATCTTAGAACTAGTCTCAAAAGGATGTTACAAAAGTGCTATGAAGAGGTAAATACACACACATATTCATAAACACGTGCAGACACATATATGCATAATTTTTTTCCTTCAGTATTTCCCATCAGCATGAATTTAGACTGCTGAGTGAGACCCCTAAGGGGGCCAAAGGAACATCATCCTTGAGTTCATAGAGGCATTAACCTTTCTTGTCTCCTTATGTGTGCCCTGAAGGATGTCACTGACATGCTTCTTACCAGGCCACACCTGGCTACTGCTAGGATATAGTTCAGGCTTGTTGGATGGTTTGAGCCCAAGTTACCAAACCACCTTTTGGTTAATTACTGTCTTTTAATTGAGAGAGCCTCCATCATAACTCCAAGTCCATGAACTTGAGGGGGACCCCTGTATGCTAAGAGCAAGTGAATCTTCTAACTGTGTTGTCTCCTAATGTTTTGAACTTCTTACCACCTCAGACACTTTCTAATACTCCCATCTCACTTCTGACCATGTAAGGTATTTCATAACTTTGAACAGGTCCTCGTTCTCTCTAGGAATGCTGTAAGTGTACAGATAGCTCATTTTAAAGGCTATCTGCTCAGCTCCCATGGACAGTTGCAGAATCCTGTACATTATGTGAAGAAAAGCTTTCTTTTTTATTCTAATTTTTTTTATTATACTTTAGATGAAGGTTTACAGAACAAATAGTTTCTCATTAAATAGTCAGTACACATATCGTTTTATGACATTGGTTAACAACCCCACGACATGTTAGCACTCTCCCTTCTCAACCTTGGAGGACCATTTTTTTGGTGAACATATTCATAGACAAAGTTACACCATTTCAAAAGTTTCTGCATGCCAACACTGCCCGTTCTCAACCTTGGGTTCCCTATCACCAGCTTTCCTGTCCCCTCCTGCCTTCTAGTCCTTGTCCCTCGACTGCTGTGTTTTGTTTTATGGGGCTGTGCAATCCCTGGCTGAATGGTGGACTTCGGGAGTGACTTCACCACTGAACTAAAAGGGGTGTCCGGGGGCCATACTCTCAGGGTTTCTCCAGTCAGGCCAGTAAATCTGTTTTTTTTTTTTTGTTTTTTTTTTTTTTGTGTGTGTGTGAGAGAGAGAGTTAGAATTTTGTTCTACATCCTTTTCCAGCTCTGCTCAGGACCCTCTACAGTGATCCTGGTCAGAGCAGTCAGTGGTGGTAGCCAGGCACCTTCTAGCTGTACTGGACTCAGTCTGGTGGAGGCCATGGTAGCTGTGGTCCATTAGTCCTTTGGACTAATCTTTTCCTTGTCTCTTGTTCTCTTCATTCTCCCTTGCTCCCAAAGGGATGAGACAAGTAGAGTATCTTAGATGGCTGCTCACAGGCTTTTAAGACCCCAGACGCTACTCACCAAGGTAGAATGTAGAACATTGTCTTTATAAACTGTGTTATGCTGGTTGAACTAGATGTTCCCCGAGACCATGGTCCCTACAGCCCTCTGCCCAGCAATTCAGCCCCTCAGGGAGTTTGGAAGTGTCTATGGAGCTTCCATGACCTTTCCTTGTACAAGTTGTGCTGGCTTCCCCCAGTATTGTGTACTGTTGTACTCTTTGCCAAAGTTGCTTATCTATTGTCTGTTTAGTTCCCTCCCAACCCCTCCCATCCCTCATAACCAACAAAGATTGTTTCTTTTTGTGTGTAAACTTTTACATGAGTTTTTACAGTAGAGGTCTCATACAATATTTATCCTTTTGTGATTGACTTGTTTCACTCAGCATAATGTCCTCCAGTTTCATCCATGTTATGAGATGCTTCACAGATTCATCGTTCTTTATCTTTGCATAATACTCCATTGTGTGTATGTACCATAGTTTGTTTATCCATTCATCTGTTGATGGGTATCTAGGTTGTTTCCATCATTTTGCTATTGTGAACTGTGCTTCAATGAATATGGGTGTGCATATGTCTATTCATGTGATGGCTCTTATTTCTCTAGGATATATTCCTAGGAGTGGGATTGCATTTTGTAGTGGTTTTTTTTTTTTTTTTTTTTTTTTTTTGTGGTGCTGACGTTTTCTTTGTTCCTCTTACTCTCCTGTGCTGAGTTCCTTTTGTTCGTAGATTTTTTTTTTTATTTCCTCTGTTTTTGTAGGTTTTGTTTTTACTGAGACTTTATGTTTTACTTCTTTATTTTGATGAGTAGGTTTGTTAACTTTCTTTGTGGTTACCTTGGAATTTACCATTATCTTCCTAGATTTGAACCAGACTATTATTACTTGGTATCACCTTGCCTGTCTCTCCATTAGAAGGTTCTATAACTACACCGTTTATTCCCTCTTTTATCGTTCTGATGCTGTTGTCATTTACAGACTAACCTCTCTGGTTCCCTGTTGTAATTCTTCTGGTTTTGCATAGTCCTTAAGAGTTTATTTCTTAGGTTGGTATCTGGTTAGTACAATCGTGTGTCCTATATTCAGCCTGGGGTCTGATGTTATTTGTTCTCAGATCGAAGGACTCCCTTTAATAAGTCTTGTAAGTTTGGTTTGGTTTTTACTTAGTCCCTTAATTTCTGTTTATCTGGGAATGACCTAATTTCACCATCATATTTGAATGAGAGTTTTGCAGGATATATTATTCTTGGCTGGCAGTTGTTTTCTTTCAAGGTTTTATATATGTCATCCCACTGCCTTCTTGCCTGCGTGGTTTCTGCCGAATAATCTGAGCTTAGTCTTATTGTTTCTCCTCTATATGTGACTTTTTGTTTTTCTCGAGCTGCTCTCAGGATTCTTTGTTTGTCTTTGGTTTTAGCAAGTGTGATTATGATATACCTTGGTGATTTTCTTTTGTGGTCTATCCTATATGGGGTTCGTTGAGCTTCTTGGATGGTCAGCTTTTCATTTTTCATGATATTGGGGAAGTTTTCTGTCAGCAGTTCTTCAATGATCCTCTCTGTGTTTTCTGTTTTCTCCCCCTGTTCTGGAACTCCAATCACTCACAGATTTTTGCTTTTGATTGTATCCCACGTGATTCTCAGAGTTTCTTTGTTTTTTTTTTTTGTTGTTGTTCTTTTTTCTGATTTTTTGTCAAACAAGTTGTATCCAAGTGTTTGTCTTCAATTTCACTGATCCTGTCTTCCCTCGTTTCAAACCTGCTCCTCAGCCCTTCTATGACACTCTCCATTTCTGAAGTCTTGCTGTTAATCTTTTGGATTTCTAATGTTGTTTTTGTATATTTTCTAGTTGTGAATTTATTTTGGCATTTTGTTCCTGTATTGTTTTCTTGAATTCTTCCATTTTTTGTCTGTATTTTCCATGAATTTGTCTATTTTTTCCTCATTTTTGTCTGCTTTTTGCTTAAACTCTTGGATAATTCTGAATATGAGAGATTTGAATTCCCTATCAGTTAGGTCTAGTGCCTTTTCTTCTACTGGAAGGTCATCTGGTATTTTATTTTGGATGCCTTCTGGAACCATCCTGTCCTGTTTTTGTAAATGTTTTGATATTGTCTGCTGTCTTTGGGGAATTCAGTGGTAATTTTCCTCGTTTACTGATTATAGATTTGTTTGTTTCATCCTGCTTTTTTGTTTTATTTGGTTATGTCTGAGCAGGTGGGCTATGCGTTCTTTGTTTGCTCATCTGTGGGAATGATGGTTTTCACCTCCTTCTCCAATGGGTAGGATCAGTCACTCAGATATGGTACAGCAGGGCAGGTCCAGCTGAAGGGAAATTGCTGCGATGACACGTACCAAGGCTGACAGTGCAGACTGGGAATCAGTTCAGGGCAGGTTCCAGTAGTCCGTGCCTGTGCTGCTTGGGAGTGTGATTTCAGCACACAGTACAGGTAGGCAGGAAGGAGGGGGTAGATTGTGATGTGTGGAGCTAAGATGGGTATGGAAAAGATGAGAGAAAGGAGAGAGGAACAGGAGCCAAAAACATACAAACAAAAAAGAGTGCTATGGGAGCTTACTATTGGAGTGAAGAGATGAGAGACTGAGAAATGAGGAAAAACAAAAATGAAAAAAAAAGAAAAAGGGTAAAATAAAAACAATGAATAAGTCAAGAAACTGGAAATGAAGAAATATAAAAAGGGAATAAGAGAGAGAAGAAAAGAAAACAAAGAAACAAAAAAAAAAAAAACAGGATAAAAAAGTGCCCCAGGGGTGTCCCTGTGTGTCTGCACAGAGTAAGGGAGTAGCTTCCAAGTTGCATGGTGCTACCCGGCTAGAAGGGGCCACCAAGATGAGAAAAGAAAAAGAAAACAAACAAATCAAAACAGAACAAATCAGAGGAAACAAACAAAAAAGTCCCAGGGGTCCTACCAGCATGGTGGCACGGGCCCGGAAACAGTTTCACAGTCAAGCGGTGTTTCGCAGTCTTTCAAGAAGAAGCAAAGATGGTGCACAGAGCCAGGTATTTGAGAGAAAGGAGGGGGAGGCGGTGAGAGGTAAGGAAGAAATCTGAAGAAGTGGAAAAAAGCAACACCAGCAGCCAACAAAAGGCACTCAGGGAGCCGGCCAGTGCAGGCGGTGGGATCCAAGAGACACCAGGGTGCTTTCCAGCAAGAGACTGGCTACAGGAAGCAGAGGAGACTAAGTGAGGGTGAAGAAGGGTAGGGGGTGGGAAAGCCTATATCACTGGTTACTGGTTGTTCTGTCTTCTTCCGGAAGCTCCATGAAGCTGCTTTCTCATACCCCTTTTCGCTGCTCTCTGATAGGAGTCCAAGATGGCAGATCTGTGCTGTGGTAGCTGATAGGGGAATTCTACATGTCTCTCCTCGCTCTCTGTTCTTGGTCAGTTTCTTATTCCAGTTGGTGCTTGGCTGAGTTCTTTATCTCTTCACTTGATGCATGGGGTTTCAGGATTGATGTGTGACTCTGTTTGACTTAGTTTTTCTGATCTTTGTTGTGGAGGGATGGTGGGGTGCTTCTGACTATAGCTCTATGTTGCCTGGAAGTCTCCTAGGAAAAGCTTTCTTAAGGAACTTTTTCCCATGGGAAGAAACATTCCTCCATACCCTCCTCCCTGAAAAAACATGGCTTGCTTACTTACCTTCCTACTTATCTACCAAATCTGTTCTTTTCTCTTAAGCCCTAGGGCAAGAACAGACACCTCCCCATCACTTGACTCAAGTTGAGTTCCCATATTCTCTTGTTGTTGTTGTTGTTGTTAGCTGCCGTCAAGTCAGCCACCGACTCATGGTGACCGTATGCACAACAGAACAACATGCTCTCTGGTCCTGCACCATCCCCATGATTTGCTGAGGATCAGACTATTGTGAGCCATAGGATTTTCATCAGCTGATTTTCAGAAGTAGATCAGCAGACCTTTCTTGCTAGTCCTTCTTAGTCTGGAAGCTTCTCTGAAACCTGTTTAGCATCATAGCAACACACAAGGCTCCACTGAGGGATGGGTGGTGGCTTTGCGAGGTGCTTTGACCAGGAATCAAACCTGGGTCTCCCACATGAAAGGTGAGAATTCTACCACTGAACCACCACTGCTCCCGATATTAGCTTACTTTAACCTTAAAAAGTAAAGAGAAAACCACACCTTTCTCAGCCAATGTGAGGGACCAAAGAGTGAGGAGATCCCAGAAGACTAGGCCAGTTTAAGAGTTTCTATGTGACTCATGTGACCATGTGACCCATGGTCTTTCTGGGTCATACCCAGAGACAGGTCCAGGAACTGGGCTCTGGAAAGCTTAAAGATTCTACCAGGACAGCATCATGGCCAGCCTGAACTACGACCGGCTGTGATGTCCTTAGAATACAGAGAGCAATGAAGCCTCTGAGCCTAACAAATTGATTCAGTCAAGAAAACTGTGAGTTAAAAAAAAAAAAAAGTGGTTCTGTGACAAGACTGAATAGACTTGCACTTCCTTCGATGCAAAAATCTGTTGATGCTCATCTATTTTTATGTTTTGTTGCTTTGTTTGATAATATGTTTGGTGGCTGCGCATGAGGTGTATTGACCAGGAATCGAACTTTGTTCTCCTACATGGAGGGGAAGAATTCTACCACTGAAGCACCATTACCCCTCACTCCCACCCCATATTCCCTAAGAGCCCTAATATCAGGTGTTGTAAGGGTTATAACCAAACTTGTGTATCCAGGGTTCTTGGCACAGCCCCCAATTCTTCATCTAAACCTATCTTCCCCTACCGACTGCTACCATCACACACATGTGAACAACCCACACAGAGACAGGGCCATTTAGGCAACCCAGACCTCAGGAAAAGTTACAGAGACCTAGGGATACACACATTCACTCATTCATTCAATCATCCATCCAGCAGGAATATATGCCAGGCACTGTGCTGGGTGCTATGAAGCTTCGAAGATGAAGATGATCATATCTCTGCCTTCAATGAGCTTTAAACTCTGATAGCAACTTCAGATTGTAATACACCAGAACTTTCCATGATAATGTTTTTGGGGACTCTTTAAAGGTGAAAAAAATAGGGAACGCTGATTTAAAAGACAGATAAAATTAAAGGAATGGAAAATGGGACCTATTAGGGAAAGTTAGAGGAAGCACTATTATTTAGCACAGAAGGAAAAAGCTGAAGTGATGATTTAATAGGAGTCTTTAAGTGTATGGAGGATGGACTCCATTATGGATCTGTCATCCAAGAATTTATCTAAAATCCTTTTTGAACCAAATTATCTTTCTTTAGGCTGTACCAACTCTTGGAGTAATGAATTCCTTATGTGGACTGCCTGCTGTGTGAATAACACATCCTTTTACTTGTTCTGAAACTTCTTCCTTTACATTTATAGGAACTCCTACGAATTCTGAATTTCTAGGATTTGGCAAGTAGCTTGCCCAGGAACCATACTTTTCATAAAGGAGCACATTCACTTTGCATAATGAAACAATCTTTCTATTTTCTGATTATTTCCTTGTGTAACTTGATCACTGAAAGGAAGTCACCACCAAGACCTCAGGCTACTGACTAACCTGCCCCTCCATGTTTTCTGTCCTTTTTGTGCCCTGCATGATTTTTCAGGCCTTCTTCCTACTCTCCCTTGTGCCTTTGTCTTTCTAAAGAGTCCATGTTTTTACTCTTTGAGAATACCTTCAGACTTGGTTATCAATTTAGCTACGTATTTTCCTGAGGCTTCCTTAGCTCTCTTGCATCTTTTTAGGGGCATGCTAAACACAGCAAATCAATCAGTCATACACTCTAGTTCAATGATTCCAAGACACGTTTTTCCCCATATTTTAATAGCTCTAAAATCAAGATGTTTTACAAGTGATGTTAAGGAAGCATTGTGTCAGAGATTAATCAGCAGCATATTTTTCTTCTTTAGTAGTCCAGCCAGAGGCGCCTTGGAAGAATGGCCTGGCGATCTACTTTTGAAAAATTAGCCATTGAAAACCCTATGGAGCACAGTTCTACTCTGACACACATGGGGCTGCTATGAGTTGGAATTGACTTAACAGCAACTGGATTTCTGGTTTTTGAAGAGTGGTACAAAAGATAATGATGTGTCTTCACTTCTACCTTCAATTTCATGAAATATGGCATTAACATACTTTGGTCTTCTTTGTGGAACAGTAGGCACTAGGGCACAATGCTAATGTTTATGAGCTGCCTCTTAGATGCCCCAGGATTTAGTGAATTGGTGTGTCTGTTCAGTGTTTATTCAGATGCTTATTTTCCACCAAAATCTTTGTTGCATCAAAGGCCAAACCATTTGCTTGTTATTTATAACTTCTGGTATAACACCACATACTCATCAATACTTATTAGATGCCAACCAGTAAGACTAATGAGGAGGCACCTGTAACCTGGCTTCAATTCCTACCTTGGTTCCCCAGGCAAATCCATCAGGATTTTTCCTCCATTGGTTCTGTCTAGAAGTTTAAAGGAAGAATCTTTACCCTTCACTCTCCCAGCCAGAGGATAAAAGGCAAGACAGTGTCTGGATAGTACTTTAAGCTCCTTGGGGAAAGGAATTGTAGAAAACAGCATGATATCATTATTATTATCATGTTGACCATGTCCCTTGAAATCTAAGTCATTCTGGAGAATGGATTTTCAACTAAAGTACAGTTCTGTAATTGGAGCTTAATTGGAGGCAGAGTCTGTTCAGCAAGCTTCTCGGCATGATTCTGCTTTCTGCAAGCGAATTGTATTTCACTTTGCATAATGAGGCAATCTTTCTATTTGCTGATTATTTCCTTGTGTAACTTGACCACTGAAAGGAAGTCACCACCAAGATCTCAAACTACTAATAAACACGTTCCCAACTCCTAATGTGCACACCACTTAAGATGCCTCTCTCTCTTGCTTGCAATCTGCAGTTTGTGCTTGCTACGTTAGAGGTTACATTTTTGTCAGAAGGCAGAGTTTACGTGTCTAGTGTTTTCTTTAGAAAGTCAGGTTAAAAGAAAAGAGAGAGAGAGTAATGTCTCTATGGCTGGCATCTTGAGAGTATGAGGTAGGATGTGAGATTCTTAGGGTTACTCTAATAATAAGGAGCCCTGGAGGTGTAGTGGTTAAACACTCGGCTGCTAATCGAAAGGTCGTGGATTCAAACCAACCAGCGGCTCCATGGGAGAAAGATGTGCAGTCTGCTTCCATAAAGATTACGGCCCTGGAAACCCTATGGGGAAGTTCAACTTGACCACAGCGTGTTTACGCTAATAATAGCACAACTAACATTTGTAGGGAAAAAAAAAAAAAAAAACCCTTGTCGTTGAGATGATTCTGACTCATAGTGATCCTATAGGACAGAGTAGAACTGCCCCGTAGGGTTTTTCCAAGGCTGTATCTTTACAGAAGCAGACTGCCACATCTTTATCCCATGGAACAGTTGTTGGGTTCAAACTGCCTACCTTCCGGTTAGCAGCCAAGCACTTAACCACTGTGCCTCCAGGGCTCCTTCCAACATTTGTAGAGCACTTTATAATTTTGTATTTATTTGTTTCTCACAATTACCATAATAGAATAAATAGAAGAGGTATTATCTTAATTTGTATATCAGAAAACAATGTTTAGAGTAGTTGGCTTGCCCAAAATCACACAGCTAATAACCACAGAGCCAGGAATTAAACCTAGGTGTTTTGACCCAAACTAAATCTGACTGTATCCCAGTCCGCCCCCCCCAGCCCTTGTGACAGCCAGGATTAGCATCCACCAGTACAGCTCCTGACTGTATCCTTGATGATTCAGGTAAGGGAGCCAACAGGCTTGCACAGCTTCCTTAGATGATTGCCTCAATCATCCAATCTGTTTTGGCAGCATAGGCCCAGTAAACTTCAGTCACTCTGTTGGGGAACTTGCCCTTCCAAAAATGCTACCTTTCTCCATTATTTACATAACATTCCCTTGCCTATTTTCTGCATAGAACTTATCCTGATCTGTAACTTTTCTATTCATTATATGTCTGTTTACTGTCTATCTTTCCCATAGAATCTAAGGTGTGTGTGTGCATATATTGTTATATACTCAGCACCTAGCACAGTGCCTGGCATATAGTAGGCAATCAACAAATATTTGTTAAATGAGTGAATGAATAAAAAGTGCATTACAAAGCTAATTTCCAATCAACTTCCAAGTTAACAGCGTGGGCTTTTATAAGTGAGCCATTTTACTATGGATTTTATTCCCTTGAACAAACCTGTGTTCAAGGTGGTCATTGCATTTTGTAATGTCAACCCAGCATCTTGAATTGTGCTGCCAGGAATATCGTATAATTGGCGTTTAATTATACATTTACTGTATTATAAACCTTGGTTATCTCATTACAACTGGAGGCAAATTAAAAGGAATCCCAGATAGCACACTGGGGACCACTGTAGCAATATAGTCTAGACGTCAGATTAGCAGTGGCCATATTTATCGTCTTTCCTGGGTTCAAGTACTTTCGTAATTCTTGACATTAACTCAATGAACCCTCCAATTTCTCTAAACTGATACAAGCGAGCTTGATAATGTGGTGAAGAGAAAAAAAAGAAATCAAACTGTGTTCAGTGTAGCATATATCTTGTACATTCAGCAAAGCTGCCTCTCTCCTCTGCTCATAAACTATCTCTTATAAAGCTCAGCAAAGCTTCAGGAAAAGTCTCTAGCCTTTCACAGTAGCATTGAGTCCCTCTGTGCAGACATTGTGCTGTGTTGGTTCATGTGCTTGTAAATTGACCCAGTGCTTATGCTTTGGTTAGAATAGATGACACTGGTATAAGTCAATATTACTTACCATTGTCCTTTATCTGCTCCTAAGGATAGGAGCTGTGTGCACTTATTTTCAACGGTTTGGATGGATATCAGTAGTAAATAATAAATTATAAATATAGGTCACTTACTGATTGGTGGTTGGCACTGACGGCGCTAAGCTTGCTTCCCAGACATCTAAACCAATAATATCTCCTTTATTCATCCTTCCAAACCACTTCCCTTTCCTAACATATTATTTTGTTTGTTTTTAAAGAATCTCATTCTTCTCTTGCTAAAAAAAAAAACTAGATTTAACCCAATCTGCCTCCGAGAATAAGATCTCCAATACTGAGCCACTGTGGGGTGTGTAGACAGATTTTTGCTAAAAAATATAATAGTGTAGGACCCTCAATTTATGTGAAGAAATAATAATTTATGAATCAATCAAAATGCAACAATGTGCTTGTCCTTCGAATCATGGTGCCCTTAAAGGAAGAGAAATCAGCAATTATCCATCCAGTCTAATGATCCAATATGCTCATCACAGATGAGGAAATGGAGACCCAGAAAAGTGAAAGGGCTTGTCCAAGATCCTGTGGTTACTTAGAGACAAGAATGGTGTGTCTTTAATGTCCAATTCAGAAGGATTTGTGGGTGCTCGAAATGAGAATATGGCTGTGTTTGTAGACTTGTCAGTCTTCGGCTTGTTCTTATTTACTGAAAGAAATGTTTCTGAAGTTTCTTTCTGAGTAGCTATCTTTAGTTTTTGTAAGAATGCGGTTCACTTGACTACAGCCCAGAAGTTGCCTGGAATTAAGTGGTGCAGTGGTTAAGAACTTGGCTGCTAACTAAAAGGTCGGCATTTTGGATCCACCAGCTGCTCCTTGGAAACCCTATGGGGCAGTTCTGCCCTGTCCCGTAGGGTCACTGTGAGTCAGAATCAACTCAACAGCAATGGGTTTTGTTTTTTTTTTTTCTGGGAAAGGAGGAAGCAAAAGGAAAATGAAGAGAGAGCAAGACCTTTGTGGATCAGGAAGAATTAGCCCTAAGTGACAGAGAAAGTCTGTTTTTCGTTCCCATTCCTTGAACAGACATGAAGAGTTCCTTTGTTATAGCTCCTGTTCTCTGACCCACGAATAGGATTGCCTTGAAAGGAAAGGCTTGCCTGTTATGTTCTAGGATAGCTGCCTTCTACTGCAGGTTAATTGCAGAGGCTTCATCTACTGATCAACGCTCTTGATTTCAAAAGGCAGCTGCTGTCAGTGGGGAAAACTTTTTTTGGACACCTCCCCAACATGACTTAGCTTAAGTCTTCGGGCCACTCTTGAGAATTTAATGAAAAATACTGTTCGCCAGACACAGGTCTAATCTTCATAATCTGCAAGAAAATCCAACACCTCTACAACAAAAAGACAAATAATCCTATTAAAAAATGGGCAAAGGAAATGAACAGACACTTCACCAAAGAAGACATTCAGATGGCCAACAGACACATGAGGAAATGCTCTCGATCACTAGCCATTAGAGAAGTGCAAATTAAAACCACAATGAGATACCACCTCACCCCGGCATTACTGGCACGAATCAAAAACACTGGAAATAACAAATGTTGGAGGGGCTGCAGGGAGGTCAGAACTCTTATGCACTGCTGGTGGGAATGCAAAATTATATAAGCATTTTGGAAAATTATATGGTGCTTCCTCAGAAAGCTAGAAAGAGACATACCATTTGGTCCAGCAATCCCACTCCTAGGAATATATCCTAGAGAAATAAGAGTCGTCACTCGAATAGACATATGTACACCTATGTTCATGGCAGCACTGTTCACAATAGCAAAACGATGGAAACAACCTAGATGCCCATCAACAGATGAATGGATAAACAAACCATGGTACATACACACAATGGAGTACTATGCAACGAGAAAGAATAACAATGAATCTGTGAAGCATCGCATAACATGGATGAAACTGGAGGACATTATGCTGAGTGAAATAAGTCAATCACAAAAGGACAAATATTGTATGAGACTTCTATTGTAAAAACCCATGAAAAAGTTCACACACAAAATGTAACAATCTTTGTTGGTTACCAGGAATGGGATGGGTGGGGGGGAAATACTAAATAGGCAATAAATAAGTGGTATCTTGGGTGAAGGGTGAGACAGTACACAGTACAGGGGAAACCAGCACAACTTGTACAAGGAAAAGTCATGGAAGCTCCATAGACACATCCAAACTCCCTGAGGGACTGAATTGCTGGGTGGAGGGCTGTGGGGACCATGGTCTCAGGGAACATCTAGCTCAGTTGGCATAACAGTTTATAAATACAATATTCTACACACTACCTTGGTGAGTAGCATCTGGGGTCTTAAAAGCCTGTGAGCAGCCATCTAAGATACTCCACTGGTCTTATCCCTTTGGGAGCAAGGGAGAATGAAGAGAACAGGATAAGGAAAAGATTAGTCCGAAGGACTAATGGACCACAGCTACCAAGGCCTCCACCAGACTGAGTCCAGTACAGCTAGATGGTGCCTGGCTACCACCACTGACTGCTCTGACCAGGATCACAACAGAGGGTTCTGGGCAGAGCTGGAGAAGGATGTAGAACAAAATTCTAACTCACAAAAAAAAAAAGACCAGATTTACTGGCCTAAAGGAGACTGGAGAAACCCCCAGAGTATGGCTCCCAGACACTGTTTTAGCTCAGTGGTGAAGTCATTTCCAAGGTTCACCGTTCAGCCGGGGAATGGACAGCCCCATAAACCAAATGGGACTAATGAGACACAGCAGTCCAGGGACAAGGTCCAGAAGGGGACAGGAAAGCTGGTGATAGGGAACCCAAGGTTGAGTAAGGATAGTGTTGATGTGTTGTGAGGTTGGTAACCATTGTCATAGGGCAACATGTGTACTAACTGTTAAATGACAAACTATTTTGTTCTGTAAGCCTTCATCTAAAGTGAGAACAGCAGCACAATAGAAAGAGCGTAGTCGATGTCACTGAACTGTGCATGTAGAAATTTTTGAAATGGTGTATCTTTGGCTATGCATATTTTCACCAAAAAAAAGGTTGAGAAGTTAGAGGGTTGACATGTTGTGGGGTTGTTAACCAATGTCATAAAACAATATGTGTACTACTGTTTCATGAGAAACTATTTGTTCTGTAAGCCTTCGCCTGAAATACAATAAAATAAAAAAATTAATCAATTAAAAAAAAGAAAAATACTGTTCACTGCATACATTATGCAGTACAGTGAGAAGTAAAAAGTTAGATTTGTTTACTGTATTCATATGATAGCTCACCAGAAAATTAAGTCTTAGCCTCCTATTTAAGGGTTAAGGAGCCCTGGTGGTACAATGGTTAAAGCACTCAGCTGCTAACCAATAGGTAGGCGATTTGAACCTACTAGCTGCCTCATGGTAGAAAGACGTGGCAGTCTGCCTCCATAAAGATTTACAGCCTTAAAAACCCAATGGGGCAGTTCTACTCTATCCTATAGGGTCACTATGAGTCAAAATCGACTTGATGGCAGTGGGTTTGGGTTTTGATTTTACATATTTAAGGCTTAGCCTCATTTCTAGCTTTGAGGGCGGGGCAAGAGTAGAGTTTATGAGGAGGTGGGTAGGTGAGGAAATCACAGGGAGACTCTTCTGCACTTTGATTGGTTCATCTGCATCTGACTTGTTCCTTTCTTATTTCTTCAGAGGATTTTGCCTCCCATACTTGATGCTTCTGGAATTTTAGCTATTCTCTCTGATTCACATCCTAGCTACATTGCAGTGTAATGTACTAGTGGACTGAACAGTGTCGTTGACTCTGAAGTTCTTTAATTGGGGGCATCTAGTGCTTTTTGTAGAATTTTCATCAGTGGAGTGATAAAATTTGGTACACCACCTAAAATGTAGCAACATTTCAAACTATAATTACTCTGAGCAGCTAAAATCATGGCCATGTCTCTAATTAAACTCTGTATATAGGAAAAGACAGGACTTATAAAATCAAACCAACCCAGATCTTTCCAGGGTTAGGTTGCTGGTTGATGAATGTCTAGGATGTGATAAATTGCTTTGGGGATACCCTTCACCCTGGTGGTAGGGACCGGTTGTTGTTGTTCTTGTTAGGTGTTGTCAAGTTGGTTCCAACTCATAACGACCCTATCTACAACAGAACAAAACACTACCTTGTCCTGCACCATGCTTACAATAATTGCTGTGTTTGAGCCTATTGTTACAGCCACTGTGTCAGTCTGTCTCACTGAGGGCCTTCCTTTCATTTGCTGACTCACTATTTTATCAAGCATGATGTCCTTTTCCAAGGACTGGTCCCCCCTGATACATGTCGATGAAGTCTTGCCATTGTCACTTCCAAGGAGCATTCTGGCTGTACTTCTTCCAAGACAGATTTTTTCATTCTTCTGGCAGTCCGTGGAATATTCAGTATTCCTCACCAATGCCATAATTCAAAGGCATAGATTCTTCTTTGATCTTCCTTTTTCATTGTGCAGCTTTCACATCCATATGAAGTGATTGAAAGTAACATGGCTTGGGTCAGGCACACCTTAGTCCTCATGGTGACATCTTGTTAACACTTTAAAGAGGTCTTCTGCAGCAGATTAGCCCAACGCAATACATCATCTGATTTCTTGACTGCTACTTCCATGGATGTTGATTGTGGATCCAAGTAAAATGAAATCCTTGACAACTTCGTATCTTCTGTTTATTATGATATTGCTAGTTGGCCCAGTTCTGAGGATTTTTGTTTTCTTTATGTTGAGGTGTAATCTATACTGAAGGCTGTAGTCTTTGATCTTCATTAGTAAGTGCTTCAAGTCTTCTTTGCTTTCAGCAAGCAAGGTTGTGTCGTCTGCGTATCGCAGCATTATTAATGAGTCTTCCTCCAATCCTGATGCCACGTTCTTCATATAGACTGGCTTCTCAGATTTTTTGCTCAATATACAGATTTAATAAGTATTGTGAAAGGGTACAACCCTGATGCACACCTTTCCTGATTTTAAACCAAGCAGTATCCCCTTATTCTGTTCAAACAACTGCCTATTGGCCTATGTATAGGTTCCTCATGAGCACAATTAAATGTTCTGGAATTCCCATTCTACAAAATGTTATCCATAATTTCTTGTGATCCACACAGTCAAAGAAAGTAAAATGCCACTAAAAAGTCTAACCCCATAGAGATGTTGAAATAATTAAATGTGTTAATACATGTAAATCATTAGTACAGTGCCTGGCACATAGTAAGTGTTCAAAAATGTTATGTTTACTATTAATGATTATTAGAGCAAACTATCTATCCAATGGCAATGTTGAAGAGGAAGCATACAATGAAGATTCACTAATTTCTTGGCCTTCATGAAAATTGCCTCTGAAGTGCAATGGAAAAATCATTGACTTAGAAATTACTTCCAGCGGTGTTACCTTGAGCTCATTAACTTTCCTTTCCAAAATCTAGTTTCTTATCTGTAAAAAGGGATAGTAATAGCTACCTCTTAGGATTTTTATGAGGATTAAATAACATGATGTAGAGGAAACACTATGCCTAATACAGAGTAACAGTCAATATATGCCATTTCCCTTCTTTTCCCCAGTCACATAGAGTCACATGGAACAGAATGCATTTTTTGGGGGGGTGGAGGGGAGAAGGTGTCAAGGTTCTCAGAACAACAAGGGGAATTCACTTAACTATTAATCCAATAAATATTTATTGAGAATCTGCAGTGTGCCAGTCCCTGTGCTAGGCACTGGGATTCAATGAAGAACAAGCCACGCTCTCTTGAAACTTGCACTGTATCAGAAATACCAGCCTTGGTAGATAAGAGATCCACAGCTTGATATTCAAGAAGGTCCAGGAGAAAACACTGGTGATTATCATCCCATGGAATGAGAAGACCCAAGGAATTTTTGTTTGAGAGGGAATTTGTCTTTGGATTTGTCTTCTTGAGTTGAACAGCCAAGCTCATCACACCACAGCACCTGAGTTGTTCTCCTCTCCAAGGAGAAAATAGAAGTCTAAGGGAACTGTATGTCACTGATTAGGCTAAATTCACAGTCCCATCTGGCTTCATGGGCTCAAGATCTTCAGTCACTTTCAGAATTCTTCAGAACTCGAGACCAAACATTGGTTCTCACTAAGAGCTTACTGGCTGAGTTAGCAGAAATCTGAAAAGGTGGCTGCATACAAATGTGCTTTGTAGAGTTCAGAATCACAGAGTTCTTCCCCTTGGAACTTAACATTTAATTTCATCAAAGCTACTTCAAACCAAAAGAGGAATTTGTAAGAAGAAAAACTGATCTGTGGGAGGGAGGCATGTGGGGGTGTGAAAGAAGTTTATGAGTTTGGAATTTGATGGACCTGTAATCAGGACAGGAAAGTGGTTAGAGGTATAGGCTCTAGAGTCAGAAATACCTTGGTTCCATCATCTTACTAGCTGTGTGACTTGGAGGATATTATTGAACCATTTTTTGCCTCAGTTTCTTCATCTGCAATATGGGATTAATAACATTAGCAACTTCATAAGGTTACTGGAAGGACATAGTAAGCCTGACTAAGGTCTACCTGAAAATGTTCTAGGGGAGGGGAAGGAGGTGCTTTTCCGGGATCATAGTGGGCATGGCAAGTTGAGAGGGAGCTGTAGGCAGGGGAGTGGCAATAGAAAATATGCCACACATTTACTGAGTATCTACTGTGTGCTATGTTCTTTGCTGTGTGCTGGAGAAGGAGAAAAGAAAGTGTAAAAAGAAAACACTTACTGAGTGTCTGCGTGTCAGATACCTTCCACTCATTATTAAATCTTCATCACATCCTTAAGAGGTGGTAACTTCTCAGGGGACATCTAGGTCAATTGGCATAACATAGTCCATAAAGATAGTGTTCAGCATCCTACTCTGATGAGTAGTGACGGGGATCTTAAAAGCTTGCAAGCAGCCATCTAAGAGACAACTATTGGTCTCTTCTGGTCCAGAGCAAAGAAGAGTGAAGAAAATTGCAGACTCAAGGAAACAAGTAGTCCAAAGGACTAATAGACCACATGAACCACAGCCTCCACTAGCCTGAGACCAGAAGAACTACTGACTGCTCTGATCAGGATCACAGTAGAAGGTGGGTAGAGTGCTGTCACATTGAGGGGAATGCAACTAATGTCATGAAACAAAATGTGTATATATTGTTGAATGGGAAACTAATTTTCTCTGTAAACTTTTACTCAAACCACAATAAAATGTTCACACACAAAAAAAAAATGTTAATGCAGGAGGAACAACTCAGAAAAGGAGGGTAAGAATGGTTGCAAACCTTGAAGAATGTAATCAGTGTCACTGAATTGTGCATGAAGAAACTTTTGATTTGATGTGTGTTTTGTATATTCTCAATAATAACAAAAAATAAATTATTAAAAAAAAAGAGGTGGTAACTTACATGATCCAGTTTACAGATGAAGATTCCAAAAGTTTATACAGTCAATAAATAGCACAGATAAATCTCAAATAGAGGTCTAACTTATACCTGTTAGTACAACCTCCTTAGTAGAACACTCCTTAGTGTTCTATATGTTATCAGGAGGGATCAGTCCCTGGAGAAGGACATCATGCTTGGTAATGTGGAAGGTCAGAGAAAAAGAGGAAGGCCCTCAATGAGATGGATTGACACAGTGGCTGTAACAGTGAGCTCAAGCATAACAATGATTGTGAAGATGGCACAGGACTGAGCATTGTTTTCTTCTGTAGTACATAGGGTCTCTATGAGTCAGAACCGACTCTACGGCACCTAACAACAACAACTTATACCCAAAGTCCACGTTCTGCCCACTCTTCAAAAGATGAACAAGATCAAGTCTTTCTGCCAAGGAACTCACAATCTATTATGGTAGAAAAACACTGTGATTATGTGGATGGCATGAATTTCCTAGTTACAGACTCTGATGTTCAAATGGAATTTTCTTTTCTCCTTGTGTCTGAATTTACTTTAGTTCTCAAGTCCCAAATTCCACTGATGCAAGAAAACTTAATGTTTCCTATTTAAGATAAACATGGTCACTTCTACCATTTTCCCCTTGGGTTTTTCGGATAAATGTTCAGCTCATTTAGGATTTTTTTCCTCTTCCCCATAAACCCAAAAGTGGTATAAGTCCCAGGCATTTGAATAATTTTCTGGTATTTTGTCTGTGGTCATTTTCTTATTTTGCTTACCTTGGCTGAGGAGAAATTTATCCACATCTATACCCACTGCTACTCTGCTGATGCTAACGTGGTCCAAGTCTCATTCCATCATCATAATTATCTTTCTCCTTAATGATACGCATGTAAATGCCTTTTTCTCATTAGGCTTTCCAACAGATTATTTAGGAAAATATTGAATTTATTACATAAGACAGTTGAAGATTGGGAGTATAAACTATTAGCCCCTACGTTGTGACTCTGGACTTCACCTGCAAAATGGAGAGCTCTCCACATGCCTACATCAAAGAGACGTTTTACCTGTCCTGTCACACTTATTGAATAGCGTTAAAGTTATCTTCTACTTCTTGGTCTCTCCTAAAGAGTCTTTAGATCAAGAACTTTGAATGCCTGGCACATAACTCAGTGCCTTGTAGCAGGTAGTGCTCAATAAATGTTTATTTAAAGACTGCATGAATGAATTTGTAAATACTGGAAAAATGCTTAAAAACAAAGACAGGTCTTCTTGGGAAAATGTTAGTGATGTCCAGAGTTCTTCACTTTTCCCACTCAAACAAGAGATCTAAGGGAATGAGTTAAAGAAGAACGGTAAAAAATCATATAGGGGATTATCTGGGAAAAGAGACACAGAGACCAATATTAAGCACAAACTATGTATGATACTCCATGTTAACTTATCTGATACTCACCACCACCCTGTGAAGAAGGATTTGCCTATGATAATCAAGTAAAATAAACTTTTTATTCTCTCTTAGCTCAGTCAAAATGATGTTGGAGTTCTTTTTAAATGCCTTTTTTTTTTTTTTTTTTAACTCAAGGGAAAACATCATGGCAAAATATCTCACCTATGTAAGGATACAGATTTTGTGGAACGTAGGTGTTGAATCCAAATGTAAGTGAGATCTAGCCACAAGCTGGCTTTAATGTGAATATTTCCAAGCTACTGAACTTTGAATCGAACTCACTGAATCCTGGAACCCAAAGGGTTAATTCTGGCTGGCTTTTACTCCAGTGAATTACGACTTTGGTAGGAAAGGATGTCAGAGAGTGGGCGTGAGCAACCGTGCTCGAATACTAAGCAAGACCAAGTGAAATATTCAAGAGAAAGGGGAAAGAAATGATGTTTACTGTGCCCTCTTAAGTACTAGGCATCTTAAGTCATCTCATTCTTACAACGACTCTATAAGACAGGTATTATTATACTTGTTTTGCAGATGAGAAACTAAGGCTTGGAGAGTTTAGAGAACTTGCTGAGCTAGTAAGTGGCAGAGCCAGATTTTGCATTTGAGGTCAGCGTATGCAGGGTTTGGACACATTGAAGGGTGTAGCAAGGGCCTGGAGCCGGAGATGGAAGGCCAGGCTTGATGTTCACAGGCCCAGCTGAGCAGAAAGCACAGGCATTGATGTGGCCAAAGTAGACTTTAATATCCAGAATCAGAATTAGTGTACAGATGAAGCCTGATGAAAGGATTCAGACTAAGCCCAAGGCAAGAGGCAGATTCCAGACTTTACTAGCTTGGAAAAGAGTGCCTCGGGGCTTAGGACACTCAATAGCAACATCCATTGGACTAAGTGTTGATCCTGGGGCTGGGGCTGTCTCCCTCATGCCTGGGTTTGAAGCTTCTTTCTTGGCATGAGCAGATAGGGCAGGTAGGTGGATGAAGCAAGAGTCTGCAGATTCCTCTGAGAGCTGAGTCCTCTGAGGAGGCCTCATGCTGTCTTGTGTGATAGGAAAATGAATTTGATAAAATGCAGTAGATTTTAGAATTGGAAATAAAAAGTTGAGTAAAGATTTGCTCCCAGAATAGGAATTAAGAAGCAGAAATGTGGAGGTCATAGGCAGGGCAGGATCTCTGACTCTGTGGAACAATAAGATAATGAGGAGGGATTAGGTCAGTAATGGAACTCTTGACCTGGACTTGGTGATTTCAGAGGAATTCAGTGAGGGTGGGGTATGGGGTATCATTTACCTGTCAGGTAACTGATAAAATAAACATTTATAACCTGGATTTGGGAAGTATTCTTAGTACCTGTAAGAGGCAATTAATTCCCCCCTTTTTCCTCAAGGTCTGGTAGCTAAATGAAATGATCTACCAGCTTAGGTATGAACTGTTGTCATTTGCTGGAGAGTCTTATGATTTGTATCATTCACTACAGATATGGGGGTACAGAAAAGACTAGTTTATGGGTCTGGATGCAGAAAGTAGTGCTGTCTTTATCCATTAGTTGATGACGTTGGAGAGCCTTAATTTGAGAGTGCCCTAGTTTTTATAAGAGCCCAAATTCCCCAGTCTTGCCCGTGACTGTTCCTGAGTTTTCCCATTTGAGAAATGAGATAGTGCTGCTTCTTGCTATATCTAATAAACAAATAAAATACAAGAAAGCCAGTCTTCTAGGCCATTTTTTAAAAAGCCAAAGCACATCAGCCTGCAGCAGTCTGACCTGGTACCTTCTACACTTAGTGGTATTGGCATGAGCCTTCCTTACAGGGCAAAAAATCCAGCCCCTGAAGAAGAACGCATCTTGGTCTGGGGATCAGATTTTCAATTTTCTATGAAACATCCAGCTCACATCCCACAGTCCAGGTTCTCCCTGATCCCTGAGTTGGTGAGCTGATATTGGTTTGACTGGAGAGACGGTCTACTCCGCAGATGGTATTTGGAAACCACTGTACTGTCATTGAATTCTAGCCAGAGCTGTAAGTCTCTGCTCTGGCTTTTTACAAATTTACCACCGGCATCAGGTTTTATTAACAGAAGAGACAGCTTTTTAATGAAATATGGCTCTTAACTTCCTTTTATATTTGGTAATGTCCTGAACTCTTTATCCAAATGAAGCATAAAGCACTTACAACTGTGTTTTGCCATTGCACTGACCGAGGAATATATTCATTTGCAGTAACATGGGATTCAATGGAGTGGAAAATAAGCTCTGAAAATTGCTCTTGCCACAAAATTGTATCAATAAATAGGAAAAGCCCATTTAGATTTCACTGACCAATCTCCCCCTGTGACAGAAATTAATATGGCCAAGTGGTGTATATTGAAGGTAAGAAGCAGGAGACGCCAGACGCTGAACAAGCCGTGTGTTGTGGCCTGCCTGGTGTAGCTAACTTATTCTACTGTTCACAGAGCCAACTGAGGGTGCCTGTGTGGGGAAGAGGGAGAAGAGAGAACGAGAGGGAGGTACGGGCCTCTGGAGGATGAACCAGGAGGAGAAGTGCTGGAAGGATCCCCCTGCAGGTCATTGACCGTGCTCGCCTATTGTATTCCTGAGTCTGCACAGGCAGAAACCTTTCCCCAAAGATGTCCAGCCCAAGTTAAGAAAGTAAAAAGCAGACTCGTATTGCACTTCTCTGAGTCAGTGTGGCTTGTGGCTGTTAATTTCAGTACACCACATTCTTTCTCATAATAAAATTCTCACAGACACACCAAAAAATAAACACCTGGTTGATCTGTGGCTTATCCATATGGAAATGAATAAAAACATCAAATGTAAAGTGGTCAACTAGAATGTTAAAAGTCGGTAGAAAATACAAAGACTTGTGATTGAGATTCAGATCTGACAGTTTCCATGTGATTTTAGGCAAACCCATCATCTCTCTGAACTCTGTTGCCCCATTTGTAAAATGGGCCCAGTAATGGTTGTGCTGTTTCTCAGGGTTGTCATAATCAAATGAGATGGTGTATGTGAAAGTAATTGTGATGAGCTGTAAACATTTGAAATGCTATTATTACTGTCTACCATCAGTACTAAAATTAAATAATGAAGGTAAAGTATAGTTTTAAGAACAACTCCTTTGTGCCACTAGAGGCAGACTTATGTGATGAAAGGTGATGGACTTGGGCTTCTGAGGAACTAGACCGTAGAGCCGCCTCTGCCTCTAAAACACAATGACCCCATGGGCAGCTAACTTAACATCTGTACTTTTCACATCTATCAAATGAAATGGCTACACTGGATTATGTCTGCCATTCTTTTCTAGCACCAAATTTCATGTCTTTGATCAGAGAGGTATCAAAACAGAAACCCAGATGGTAAGCAAGGAGTAAAAGACCATATGTTGTCATTTCTACAGCAAAAAGATCCTAGTTCTCTTGTAATTTGATGTTAAAGGACAAGGTCATGAAGACATTTTTGGAATTGTTTTTAGAGAGCGGTACTGTCTAGGGTATACTTGTCTTGAACTGAAATCACAGTATACTTATGCTGTTCTCTGAAACTTTCAGATGTCTCTCTTTTGCTTCCTTTTGAGTCATCTGTCCAATGTCAATGAAGCTTGCTAGAGGTGGTCAGTCGACCCCTCTCCTTTCCAGATACACACTGAGATTCTTAAGTCTTGGCAAAGATGTAAAAACTATGTTCTCACATACCCATTGCCACCCTGGTAGATACTGGCTATATTTCCATCTCTCCTTGACAGCAGAGGTGCCTTGGGAGCCTCCTCTTCGTCTGGTTATGCAGAATAACCCACAGGAGAGCACCCTGGGCCTTTTGCTTGTTGGCCAAGCTACCTCCCGCCCTCTAAATGCTTGTCACGGAGGTCCTAACAAGTGATAACTCCACGTGGTGGTCAGCATTGTAGTGCAAGGCCATCTTCTCCCTCTCTGTGCTCTTGCCAGACTGCCCCTTCCACTCTGCAAGGCTTCTGATGCTCTTATTAGTCAGAGCCTAGCAGATGATCACACAGACTTGTAGCAGGTGGAACATGGAAGGGAACATTGACTTGTAATCTGTGCCCCATTAGCCACGTGGGTGAAGGGAGTCTGTGCTGTGTTCCACAGCTTTAGTTGCCAGTTATGCTCTTGGAGAAAGTGCAACTCCTCTAACAAATTTTGGGGAAACTTTATAAATGCAGAGTCAGTGGTCCTTAACACAACATGATGTTTAGGGAGAGACTCCAAACTTGACTGTCTTGATCCAAGTGTCCATGATATCTCTAGAGCCCAGTCAATATTCTTTTGAATTAATGAATATACTAAAGCATTCTCTTTGTAAAAATCTAAACAACACGGACAAACTAAATCCCATTTACCACCAATTACTATCCCAGGCCCTCTCCAGAGGAGATCCCTGTCAGTCAGTTTTTACATACATACAGCTATATGTAACAGGATGATGGATGAGAGTACAGCTAAAGAGTCACTGGACATCACCTGTCTGATTCTCTAAGAGGCAGCCGAAGTGGTCCCACTACCATTACCCTAAAGCTCCCTACTTAGTATATATAAGAAAGGAAGTGGAGTTGTGATTTATTGGTTTAGGGAGAGGATACGATTGGTTTTCCCTTCCATCCCCATGGGGAGTTGGCAGATGTGCTTTAACTAATCCCCAAACCAAATAAAGAAGATTTCAAAAGAACTACTATCATAGTTTGTGAGTGTCTGCAAGGAAAGGAGATTGGCCTCTCATTTCCTAATTCAGTATGTACACGGGGAATGGACTTGCTGATCCTCCCTCAGTGTCTGTTTGAGCAGAGTGAAAAGAGAATTGGATAGAGAGGGTGAAATGAAGCAGTTACACGTTCGGTTTGGCAAGAATACAGGAATTTTCTATCCCTCAGGGAGAACATAGAGAAAAGTAGCTTGAACTCCCTTGCTGTCACCTTGACCAGATGGCTGACTTCAAGAAGAGGGGATCCTTGTCAGGAAGAGAATGTGATTTGAACCACCAAGGACGGGAATGGGGAGGTGGGTCAGAAGAGGTCATCAAGTCAGAGTTTTTCATCCATTTCACGAAGAACTCACCCATATCCCCCAACATAAAGCTGTGTGCTAACTAGTGTCAGTAAAGAGAAGATCCCAAAGATACAGAGGCTTCCATCCCCGACTCCCCGCCCCCCGCCGCCCCCAATACATTGGAGAAGAGATGGAGACCCAGAAGAGGAGGAGGAGAAGCAGAAGAGCAGACCAGGCTCCCTTCTAAATCCAGGTCCCTACAATTAGGATCAGGCTGGACTGGTGGGAAGGAAGGGTGTAAGATTGATTATTTAAACAGGGATAAATGGACAGGACTGAATTGTACTGTTTAATATGTAAAAGTAATCAGCTATGAAATCTGTCTGTATCATTAAAGGACTGGAAAGGGAGATTCAGCACAGTTAAAGGCAGTGATTAGAAAAAAATAAAGCAATTCCATATTTGTACCCCAGTGAATCAGACTTTTCAATAAACCAGTTATGCACAGAAAGATGAAGTGTCATTTTGTGTTTTTTTAACATTAATAATGTCATAATGTATGTATCATCCTCTGATTTGCTTTTCTCACTCAGCAATATGTGTCAGAGATTTGTATTTGTCAATACACTTGGGTTTTGGAGTTATTTGTAACTGCTGTATAGACTTTCATAGTATAACATACCTAGGGTTTGTTTTGCCATTCTGTGACTGATAGGTTTTCAGCTGTTGTGATAGTTGGGGCAAAGCTGACTGTGAGAGAGGACAAGGTTTGGCATGGATCTCAAAAGTAGGGCCATGCCTCAAGACTGATTGAGATCTTGTCTGGGATTTCTGAATCCCTGGATCTCTCTTTAAGACTGGGTTCTAAATATGTGGAAATGAGAGAAAGTGGCAGGACAGATTGCCCAAGGATAGAACTGTCTTCTCCTCTTTGTCTTCCCACTTACTTTTCCTTAAAACCCCCATCTTACAGAGGTAGAAGCAAAGCCAGTGACTTCAAGTAAACAGTCTGTTTTCTCACCTAAAAATTGGAGTGAATTCCTTCCTTCTCCTTCCAAACTTTGGTTTTGTGGTAATTAACCAATAATGTCAGGAACATACTTTGAAAATCTTGAATTGGAAGAGCTATACAAATTCTCCTACTGGTTAGATGTAATATTTCATATACATAATTCAGATACATACATTTAACCTCTAATTTATGTTTTTAAAGTAATAGATGCTTGTAACAACAGGATATTTTTCTGGTGATACTTCGCCTCATTGCCAGTAATTACCGAACAGATGTAAGGGTATCCAAATAACTATATCCAATATTAAACATACAATGCTGAGTACAGACTATATTAATGATTTCATATTTTGTAGGACTCTAGTCATCATCGTCAAACATCCATAAATACATCTTAAAATTTAGTGAGCGCCCCCTCCTAATCCTAAGAATTTAAACTATTTTTTATTTTTTTGGCCTTTTTACAACGTCTCTCATGAAGCTTTCAAATGAGAATGTCAGACTTACAGCCAATGGCACTGTCTCTGAAATACCACTTCTCTGTTTTTTCTTAAAAGTAGAAGAACTTGGCATTGCCCTATTTCCATCCATGAGTTTGGGTAGTTTTTGCTGATTTTCCCATTGTCTTGTATTTAGTTCTGTCCATCTTCCCTATCTCAGTGTTAAATTTTTACCATCAAGTACATTATTGTTATTATTATGAACTGATCCAGGTTGCCTGATAGCGTAAGAGTATGTTCCTAGTCAACATTAGGAAAAACGGCCACTCCAGACATATTCTCCTGATTTATAATTCTATTCTAGACTATTAATTGCAGATGTCAGTCAAGTTCTATAGGGATGGCTACAGTGTATTGATACATGTGAGGAAAGGCCTCATTTCTCCTGAAAACTTGGCCTCAAGATGAGACACCTGCCAGTTATGTCTTTTCAGAGGAAAAAATTAACATAAATGACTTGATACATCTGACAATTTTTCATTAGAACGATCTGTAGATTCTCAGGACCAGAAGAGAATCTAAAAGCTCATGTAGTCTATTCCTCTGCCGTCAGTCTGGTCAACAATTAGCATCACGAACAGACTGGCTTTCTTCTCTTTTTGCAGTTTTTCAGAATAAGAGATTTTATTCCTTACTCTGGATGAATCATTATAATACTTAATAATCCTTACTGTTAGGAGGTTTTCCTTTTAACCTCTCTAAGAAGTCGCATTGGAAAACTGTTGGTTTCTGATCCATAGATACCCATAGCCCCTGGCTGAGTCTTGGCATTAGTAGGTGAGGTGATCTGCCACATTTGAAGATTGATAACTCAGATTCCAGCTCTGTTTTACAATGAAAAATATGCATTATTAGTATTTGGGATGCATGTGTCCTCTAGTCTAGATTCCACTCCAATATCAAGGTAACAGGGTACAGAACTAGTAGTACAAAGGTTACTCAGAGAGCTTAGCATAAAGAAAAGTTGAAAAGTTTTATAAGAAAAGTCACATACTCTGCAAAGGACCAGAATTATTTAATTGAGCTGTTATTATGTGCCATACAAACAAGACATATCCTCAATCTATCTTAACAACTTAGCCTAATCAGAGAAGACCCTTACAATATGTGATATATAAAGTTAAATAATGCCATGGCAAGATCTTCCAGATCAGGTGAAGTCTGACTTGAGTCTTGAAAGATGAGTGGGATCTGGTTAAGAAACAAGAGAAGAAGGGCCAGGAGAGATGGTGAGATGAGAGTAAGTGGCACCTCCAGGGAACCCCAAGTTGTCCAGTATGATCAAAGAGAGTGCAAGGAGGGAGACAATAAAATGTGAGTTTGGAAGGGCAGGATGGGAGGCGGATTCTCCAGTATTTGGGAGTCAGCCTGAAAGCAATAATGAATCAACGAAGGATTTTAAGCAGGGGAAGGGCATCATCGTATTTATGGTTTTAAAAATCATTTGGAGAGAGGAGATTGAAGAATGAATTGATGGGGACAAAGTTGGGGGTAGGGAGATCATTTAGAAGACTGTTGAAATAATTCATGAGCTAGATTGTGGTGGCCTGAGCTAAGGTAGTAGCATTGGAGATGGAGAGATATGGATGAGTTTGAACCATAGTGTCGTGGGCTGGATGGTGGCTCTCAAAAAGATATGTCCATGTTCTAATCCCCAGAACCTATGAATGTTACCTTATACGACAAGATATGTGATTAAGTTAAGGATTTTGAGAGGAGGAGATTATCCTGGGTTATCCAGGTAAGCCCTAAATCCAATGGTAAGTGTCCTTTTAACAGTGAGTCAAAGGGAGATTTGACGGACAGAAGGGGAGAAGATAGAAGGCAGAGATTGGAGAGATATGGCCAAAACCAAGGAATACTGAGAGCTGCCAGAAGCTGTAAGAGGCAAGGAATAGCTTCTCCCCTAGAGCCTTCAGAAGGAGTGCAGCCCTACCCACACCTTGATTTTTTTTTATCGTATTTTAGATGAAGGTTTACAGAACAAATAGTTTCTCGTTAAACAATTAGTACACGTTATTTTATGACAATGGTTAACAATCCCACGACATGTCAACACTGTGCCTTCTTAACCTTGGGTTCCCTATTACCAGCTTTCCTGTCCCCTCCTGCCTTCTAGTCCTTGTCCCTGGATTGTTGTTTTGCCCCATTAGTCTCTTTTTGTTTTATGGGGCTGTCTAATCTTTGACTGATCGTTGAGCCTCGGAAGTGACTTCGTTACTGAGCTAAAAGGGTGTGTGGGGGCCATACTCTTGGGGTTTCTCCAGTCTCTGTCAGGCCAGAAGGTCTGGTCTTTTTTTGCCACACCTTGATTTTAAGGAGGAAGAATTAATAGAATTTGATTGGCTATGGCAGTTGAGGGAGAAGGAACCAAGGATAACTTCCAGGCTTTTATCACTGGGAATGCTCTGAGTTCAGTTTGAGGGTATGAATTGTGTGAGATGTCCATGAGATAAACAGGTGGCAATGTCCAGCAACTTTGGAGATGGTTTTGAAAGTCATCAGCATGTATATGTAAATTATGTCATAAGAGTGAGTAAAATTGCCCAGAAATTGTGCAGAGAATGTACCCTGCCCTTGCTTTACTTTTGAGCACAGGTCTTCAGGTACTGAATATGGTATTCAACATTGACAGTGGCCTTTTCTCTTGGATAGTGAGGGACAAAAACTCTTACATTCTTATTCTGCTTTCTGAACTCCACAAACTCCCGCCTTCTATTTGCTTTCATCATTACAATCCCACCAATATTTCATAACCCATTCTAGTTTTCCAAACGATGTGGAATGATGCCTTCTTTCTGATGAAATAAATCGATGTCTTAATTTGAGTACTAGCCACGCTCAGACACCAAAGCAAAATGAGATTAAAGAAAAGCTCTTCCACTCTATGTTGATGCCTCTGAGGCAGCTTCCCTGGGTGACAATTCCTTGCCTTATTACTAGAAATGGAGGTGGATTGTTTTAATTCTGTTCCTTGACTACCAAAACTAGATTCTGAAACCTGTGTCTCTCTGTTGGTTTCCAGAGAATAGTCTACATAGTTATTCATTCCTGACTGCCATGAATTGTTGTGAATGTTTGTAGAAAAGGAAGGTGGGGAGAAGGAAGGGCTTTCAAATCGATTTTCTAAGGCCTGACAAAAGAGTAAATATTTTTGGATTTTTGAAGAATACAACTCAGAGAGGCAAATAAATGTGTCTTAGTGCTCTGAGTGATTTGAATGTTCTAAATGTAGAAGCACTTGAACAGCATCTGTGCCTGTCTCCTCGCCACATCTCTGATTCCCTTTGAGGCACTGGGAAGTAAGATGACTCTGAGCACCAATTTCTCACAAATTTCTTCTTCTCTGCTGAAATAAATTAGTGTTAGTAAGTCTCCCAATATGCAGATGCTGCCTTGTTGAGTCAAAGAACATTCCGAGTAGATGCATTTGCATTCTAGGACTAGCTTTTACACTTCTAAAATAGGACTCTGTGGAGAGGCCAGACATGCTCCCCAAATCTGTTAGTAGGGAGAGGATGTGAATCCATGCCCATTCTTATGCTTTTTTATTTGTGCTTGATTTGAGACCCTCTAGAAGACATACGGAGCCCTGGTGGTGCAGTGGTTAAGAGCTTGGCTGCTAACCAAAAGGTTGGCAGTTCAAATCCACCAGCCGTTCATTGGAAACCCTATAACCCTATGAGGCAGTTCTACTCCGTCCTATATGAGTCAGAATATATGAGTCAGAATTGGCTCTACAGCAATGGGTTTGGTTTGGTTTTGGTTAGGAGATATATACCTAGATGCAAGAGACGAGCCTTGTCTGGGTTGTCTAGATGATTATATAAGTTCTCTGCCTTCTGTAGCTAGTAAAGATTGGGTACAGCTCTGCCTGCAAGCATGTGAAAAGAGGAATGTGAGTCCGGATGGTTTGGGCTTTTGTGATTCGCACCTGGCCAGTATGACTTTAGGAATATGTCTCTGTACTAATAAAAAATGCTGCCAATTAATGTCGTATTGAATGATTCAGTCCATCGTCTCCAGAATATTCTTTACTTCAGTGGCAAAGTGTCAGAACAAAAAAGCAACACCTGAGTCCAATGGGTTGCTTAAACTCAGGATAAAGAGGTATCTGGCTGGAAGCAGGTGGAAGCAGGCAAAAGGAGCAGTTTCTAGGTATCAGCGTGGCAGTGAAGGAGAGTTCTAGGAATGGATGAGCCATTTACCATGGCAAAGGAAGGACATTTGAACACATTTTGGGATTCAGAGAAGTGCTGGAAACAGAAATTGAAGAACTGTAAAAATTACTCTAAGTTTTGGTAGAATGTATCTGGTTTGGTACCTGTTCCACATGGTCATTATGAGTCGGAATCGACTCGGTGGCAATGGGTTTGGTTTTTTTTGTTCTACATGGTTAAGAAATAGCTGACTCCCTGCAACCAAAGTGGAGGCTGATTAGTTCAGAGACAGCAGCCTGGCATTAATGGTGGCATCATCACCAATGAAGGTGGCAGGCCACTTCCTAGGCATTGGCATTACCAGGGCCATTATTGGTACATACATGCATAGATTTCTGTACAGGTTGGAATATCATTGAGCAGCTACAGTGACCAGAAAGCTAAGAGCAGCCCCAGTGAATAACTTTCTTCCCTGACATTATTCCGAGGCTCTAGAAAATTGCTTCCTACTTTAGGTTATATCCATTGCTACGGCAGGGCGTGTTTCAGGCTCTCTCTCTCACATCTTTGATTGGAGGCTTTAAAAAATGGCATGGGGCCGGTGTCTCACCTCCTCTAACTTCACAATGGGAAAGGAGAACTAAGATCAACAGCCCAAGGCTAATTCCCATGAGGCAGAGGCCAAACAAGCCTTCTCTCTCTGCCATCTTTACCAATTATGACACCAACTGTCCCTCCCACAGCACTCTACCTCTCTGCTGGTTTCAATAATTCATTGCAGTGGCCACACAGAACTCAAGACCATACTCATGATTATGGGATTTATTATAAGGAAAGTAACAGTTACAATTCAGGCTCAGGAACACTCAGGATACAGTTCTTTCATCAGGACTGCCTCTTCCCAACTGTGCTCTCAGGCACGCCTCTTCCCAAAGACACTCAGCTTTTTCTCTCCTTTTGCCGGGAAGCCCACCGTGCTGTCTCCTGCTGCTGGGTCTCTTCTGCCACCACTTCTCACTGTCTTCAAGGTTACAGCTTGCTCTCTCTATCTCCTGCTTCCAGGAGCTTCTCATTGCAGGGGATCCTGGGTCCAAAGGACATGCTCTCCACTCCTAGCTGTTCTTCCTTGGTGGTGGTATGATCCTCCCCTCTGCCCTGGATTTGACTCTCCTTTAAGGTAAAAATGACCAGTCTCCTTGGTAGACCACAATTACCCAATCACCTGGGTGGGAGTTACAAGACCATGACTAGAAAGGCCACACACAAAATCAGTTAATCCACTGCAGAGGCTGTAAGAGTTCTTTGGATGATACAGAATTCTGCTGGTACCAGATCACCACAGAGCATGGCGGGAACATCATTGGCCTGTCTTAGAAAAGACCATGCCCAGCTAAATACGAGACAAGGGTCTAGAACACTGTTAGACCCAATAGACCCAGGAAAGTCAGATTACATGAGAAGAACAGCTGCATAGACCAAAACAGTCATCACTAAATAATTCTGGGGGCTAAAGTCAGAAATGGCAGGAAAACTACTAGGAGTACTTTATCTTTGAACCATACCCAGTTATGTTTGATCATAGTCCTCTGGTATGACTATTGCTCTCTGTCTTAGGTTAGATTTCCTAGAAGCAGAGCGTGATTTATAGTGGGGTGCTTTCAGGAAAAAGGAGCAAGGAAAGTAGGATAGGGTAGGAGAAAGAACTAAGCAAACATTTGGTCTTAACTTGATCCCAGAGGAGCTTTGGGGCATAAATTGCACCATGGATTTGTCATACCTTGAAGCAAAGGGGTTGACTTTTTGTAATCCTCCCCTTCAGTCAGTCATTGGCTGTGGGCTGCCCTCAGGGTAGAGGTTGGGGTGACTTAGTATCTGGGGTGAAACAGTTCCTGTTTGGCAAAGACATTTCTCCATAGAGGTTACCAGCCAACTCTTACAGCTGTTGGGAGATGGATACTCTAACTCAGAAAAGAGGATCTGGGAGAAGGACAAACAGTGTCGATTATGGCCTCTATTTTACAGATGGGGTAACTGAGACTCAAAGACAAGCCTTAGCCCCCGCTATCCAGCAAGTTATTGCCAGAGCATGGACTCAAACAGTGCTAGTAAGCATAGATCCCAGGATGTAGGCTAACTGGTATTCTCCCTACGCTGTTCTGTCTATACATGTGACTGTCCACATTTGGCGTTATTACCAAAAACAGAAATTAAAGCTCTACATGAATCCTAGCTTTTGTCAAGGACAGCACAGAGGGGCCGAGATTATTTTACATTGTTGGGACTTAATTCTCCATGAGTCTCTTGAATTTCTGTATGTCTTGTGAGAAGAAGCATTGACTGCTTTTATACCAGACTATCTGGTGCAGTGGTTAGTTGCTCTGCTGCTAACCAAAAGGTGGGCAGTTCAAACCCGCCAGCCACTCCACAGGAGAAAGATGTGGCATTTTGCTTCTGTAAAGATTTACAACCTTGGAAACCCTATGGGCAGTTCTGCTCTGTCCTATCGGGTCACTATGAGTTGGCATTGACTCTACAGCAATGGGTTTTGGGTATCTCAGTGATGTTTGTATAGCCAGCAGCCTTGGAAAATAGAGACAGAGTCTCTTTCCAGAGCAAAGGGCAGGCATGCTTACTGTCTGTTACATAAGGTTTGAGTTCTCTAAGCCCAGTGTTCCTCTCCTATAATACAACACACTGAGTGCACCTGGCCCTCTTTATACTGCCTTATGGGAATTGGGGCTCAAGAAACTGATGCCAAAATGATGATACTCTCTGGCTGTTGCTGTGTGTAAGAAACTGACCTTTGTGTCTGATCCAGGAGACTCGTGTCTTTTGCCAGAATCCGTGAAACTGGGACAGGTTAACATATCAGCATGCAAACAGCGAAAAATCTTAGACCCTTTGCAGTTATAGACCCAAATATTACCACTTCTGGTTTTAGAAAAGGAGATTTAACTTTGAGAGTGGTGATTTGATTTTCTAGAAAAGGTGCAGAAGTTTTTTTTTCCTTAGTAATAAGTATTTATTTCTCTGCCAAACAAGATATGTCTGGGATGTGCTTTCAAAACAATTATGTGCCCCACAGGGATGAAGAGCATCTTCATTAGACTAATTATTTAGATTAATGTAAATTGGTTGATTGCATTAATGGCCCTGTTGGTCAAGGGGATGTTAGCAGATGTGACTTGAGCAGAGTTTAGAAATACTTGCACGACTGGGCTTGCACTTATATCTCTGCCATGGCCATGAGAAGAGCAAGCCTGGGTTATCCTGTTGGACCCAGGATGATAATGAGAGGCACATGGAACAGACCTACCCTAGACCATATCCAGCATAGGTCATCGGGCCCCCAGCTAGCCATAGACATGTGAATGAGCCAAGCCAAGACTACTCAAACAGCTCTACTAAGCCCAGCCCCGATCAGTCAACCCACAAACTTGTGATCTAAGTAAATGCTTATGGTTGATTTAAATCATTAATTTTGGGAGTGGTTTGTTACACAGAAAAAGCTAACTGTCACAGATCCCCAGTTGAATAGAGTGGATTGCCTTCATTTTTCACTTACCTGGAGTTGAGAGAAGGGAGCTCAGAGTCAGCTGCTGCAGCCCCAACTATGCATCCTGACTCTTAGAGCTACATGAGCTCTATTAAATCTAGCCTTACCTCTGGGCAGATATAGAGGTTGTCTATTTTACTTCTTTCCTTCTGTTATGGATTGAATTGTGTCACAAAAATCTGTGTTCTAAATCCTAACCTGTGTACCTGTGGATGTAATCTGATTTGGGAATAGGGTTTTCTTTGTTGTAAGTGTAAAACACCCTGCACTGATAATAAGGCCGTATCAGTATAGGGTGTGTTTTAAACTAATCACTCTTGAGATATTAAAGAGCACATTAGACATAGAAGAAGGCAAGCACAAATGGGGAAAGATTGATGCCACATGTACATCACCAAGGAACCAAGGAAGAGGAACTGAAAGAGACAAGGATTTTCCCGAAGAACAGAGTCTTCCCGTAGAGCTGTCACCCTGAATTGGGACTTCTAGCCTCCTAAAAAACACATTGCCGTCGAGTCGATTCCAACTCATAGTGACTCTATAGGAATAGAGTAGAATTGCCCTATAGGGTTTCCAAGACTGTAATCTTTATGGAAGCAGACTGCTACATCTTTCTCCGGCAGAATAGCTAGTGGCTTTGAACCACTCACCTCTCATTTAGCAGCCAAGCTCTTTAACCACTGCACCACCAGGGCTCCTTTCTAGCCTCCTAAACTGTGAGAAAATAAATTTCTGTTCGTTAAAACCACCCACTTATGGTATTTCTGCTGTAGCAGCACTAGAAAACTAAGATACCTTCTTTCCTTCCTTCTTCCTTCCTCCTTTCTCCCTCCCTCCTTCCTTCCCTACCACCTTCCATCTCCCCAACCCTTTTTCTTTCTGTCTGTCTCTCTTGTCTTTCAATGCCTTGTTCATAGAAAGGGTCAAACTGAGTATTGCTGGATTATTGCAGTGGCCGAGGGACTAGACGGATTCACTGAGTCTAAGTGGTAACAAGGAAAGGTCTCCACTAGGGCCTAGAGACCCATTTTTAAGTCCTTTCCTTTCTTTCTTTTTAAGTTGGTCCCTATAACATAGAAAATGGCCCTCACCCCCAGCCCTAAAATACTGTGAGATAGTATCTCAGGAACTCATTTATCTGATAGTCTGTTCCTTGGATGATATGTGTAACCTGAGCTCACAGGCTGCTCTTACAATGTTCTGTGCCCATTTGTGAGGCCACTTAAGGCTCTATAATAATAGCCATTGCCAAACTTCCTATGCTGCCTCATCCAATAGCTGACTGTAACACTTTCTGCACCTTGTTTGTTAGTGTTTGGAGGAGTAATTTTATCATATATACAGACCAACAAACTTCATTCACTTATAAATGATAGAATTACTTTAAGCAAACAAACAAAAGATATATTGACTCAGACAACCAAATCATGACGTGACAGAACTGGCCTCAGGAGCAGTTGGAACCAGGGCCTCCGTGTACATTTGTACATTTTGTGTATTGCACAGGTACCCAGCCAAGGGGGCAAGCAAGAGTTGGAATCCAGCCTTTGCTGCATACCCCAGGATGTGCTCTTTAGCATGAGGCTATGTTCATCCAAAGATACCTTCTGCTCACCTTTAGGGCTAGGTTCTCCCAGAGGCGGTATGTTTCTCTAATGGGTCGCCTTAAAGGAGATGTCCCTCTGCTCATCCTTTGCTCTTCTGTTTCAGTAAGAGCCTCACCGTAGAGCTTATGTGAATCAGATTCTCACAGCTCAAACATGTTTGCAAGATATATCTCACCATCTAACCAAGTGGAATAATTAACTTGACATGGCAATAGCATTAGTGTTGGTGTCATTAGATGATCTTAAAGCCAAGTTTAGATCATTACTGTGATCATGAAAGGAAATATCATAAAAGTTATGGGGATAGGGAGGTACAAGTCTAGTGACTAAATCAGGGCCTCCAGTAGAAGAATTTGATTTTGCATCAGAGGCACTTAGGAGCAGAATTGGTGCTGAGAAAAAGTGAATCACAGTTGGCAAGAGTAACTTGAGAAACACTTCAAAAATGAAGGGGAAATAGAAAAAAAATAGAAAGAAGATGATAAATATAGAAGACAGAAGACAGCAGTTTAACTAGATAATTAGGAAAAGGAAACCTAAACAATTGAGACCAGATTAAAATTATGAAAGATGTTATTGAAAAACTTTCTTGATTTGAGAGAAAAAAAAAAAAATCTCACATTGTGATGACTAAAACTTCACTCTTCCAGGTAAAGCTAATAATATAGTCAGGCATAATTTTTGAATTGTAAAGAGGATAAAAGAATCCCGTGAATACCAAAAGGAAGAAAACAAAAGGAGGGCTTATCTACAGAGGCACAGATATTAGGCTGGTAACAGACTTATCTTTTTCACCAATCAATGATAGAAGATGCTGAAGTAACATCTGGAGTTTTGGTGGCTGTGAGATTGTTACCCTATATTTTATAACCAACCAACCAGTTATTTAAAACATGTCCATTGACTAGTAAATACACTATCCACTACCCCCTTGATAAAGTTAGTTGAAGACATTCTCTATCTGACTAAGGAATTATGTCATGAGGAAGTCATTAAAATACAAATCTTGATACAATACTGCATACAGAACTCTTTGCTGTGAATGGATTTCATAATTATGGTTTTAACTTTTTAAAGCTATCTCAAGGAACTACAATATGTGGTAATTTTTAATTGTGTTGAAGTAGAATGGTGAATTGCAGAGCTAGGGAACTAATCCCAGCATCTGCATCTCCATGTGTGAGTTGTTTCCCATAACTGAATACACATTAAACTCTCTTAAAGTGAAAAAAATTAAAATTCTTTCTTTACTAAAAAATGGCCATCAACGGAAAGAAAAACAATAGCTGAAGTAAGAAAGGCAGTTAAGTAAATGATGTGAGGATACGCTCAGTAAGCATGCATTCCGAAAAAAAAAAAAACCCATTGCCTTGGAGTTGATTCTGACTCATAGTGAACCTATAGGACAGAGTAGAACTGCCCCATAGGGTTACCAAGGCGTAATCTTTATGAAAGCAGACTGCCATGTCTTTCTCTCCTGCGGAGCAGCTGTTGCGTTCAAATGACCAGCCTTTCAGTTAGCAGTCGAGCATTTAACCACTGAGCCATCAGGGCTCCTTAAGCTCACATTTGATATGTTTTTAGTATTTTAGCCAACAAATATTTATTGAACACTTATTATGTACTGACAACTGTCCTAAATCTGAGGAAACAATGATGAATAAGATAGATATGGTAAATGGGGCAATCAAGCTCTTCTCATGATTAAGCAAACAAATAAAATGATTATAAATTACAAAATGATTACGTATTGAAAAGTGCTTTGTTAGAGAATAAGGATAAGAAGTTACTTTAGATAAGGTAGTTAGGAAGGGTGGTCAGAAAAGGAGGTGACTTCCAAATTAAGTCTTGAAGGATGAGATGTTGTCATCATGGAAGTAGTCAGGGGCCTTGTACGTCATATGAATTTGGCATTTGTTCAGTCATTAAAACAATAAGTAGTGGAATAGGATGAGTTGGCGTCCATTTTTGAAAGATCTCTTTGCCACAAGGTAAATGGGGCAGAGGAAGTCAAGGATGGAAGCAGGAAAACCTGTCTTCCTGGTGAGAGGTGATGACACACGTGTGACAGGTAGGAGAGTGCATGGAAAAGTGCATACAGAAACAGTGGAGAAAAAGAGATGACCCCTTGTTTGGGACATAATAAGTCTGAGGTATCTATCAGACATTCAAATAGAGTTGTCAAATAAGTACTTGGGGATGCAATTCCTAAGGCCAGAGAAGAAGTCACAGGTACAAGTAGAACATATATTTGAGAACCATTAGTATATAGATAACATTTGAAACCTTGAAAATTGATATCACCAAAGGAGAGAGGGTGGGGAAAGAAAGACCAGATTTGATCACTGAGTACCATGTAAAAGAGGGCAAACAGCAAGTTAGCACATACACCAGGCCTGACAGGCCTTTTCATTGGGAAAAATTGTTGGATATAGGTGTTGTAGCAGAAGTTTAGGTTCCCCACATTTGCTACCTTGTAGGTAAAGTTCCAGAAGTTTAGCAGGGTCAGATAGTGAACTCCAGCCCTTGAGCTGTGGAACTTTTAAGCTGTCTAAGAAAGCATCAGACTGTCACCTGGCACAATCAGGGGCCTTAATTCAATAGCAAATGAATAGTGGAATTTTGCTCTACCCCTATTCTGCCAGTTACATATTTATGGTTGAGGGAGCACCAGCCCCACTCCTGAAGTGAACAGGGAACTGGGATCTTAGAGTTGGAGTTGCAACTGTTTGACATGGTGATTTATTGCCAAGATTTCCCACATCAGCATTCTTGGTTGGAGAGGCAGCAGAATCCCCCATTGTTTGAACAAGTTCTTGGGAGTCTAAGCCTTCTGGTTGACCAGGATTGATTGACTGACTTAATCCCTGGGCTGTAGCAAATTTCCATGGAGCTTTGCTGAAGTCCTGCTTTATATCAGTCTTAAACAAGTCAATCCTTAACTCTCAATCTATCTTCTGATCCCAAAGGGTTGTGTCTATGCACTATACCCTACTGTCAGAGACCTATATCATTAAGAACTGTGAGGCTAGTCATTCACTGACATCACTTTAGGAGACACTGGAAGATGGTTGTTAATAGCCAATTGACTATCCCTAGAAGGCGGGTCATTTTCACCTGGCGTATTGGGAAGTTCATTCATAAGAACAAGCAGAAAGGTCGTATTCTCCAACCTGAAAAGTATAGTGAGGTAAGCAGCATCTGAAGCTGCAGCCCAGTAATTGATAAAATGATAACTGAAGTTTACAATATTGCTCTGAAGACTTCTGAAGGGAAGAAGAGACATCCTGCACGGATTTCTCAGTCTCCAGTCCCAGGGTCCATTGTTGACAGTTTCATTGATAGGGCACTTAGTCATATAATTCAGTGGAGTTTGCTGGATGCCAAAAGGCACCAGAAGTAGGTGAAATGGTGTTATTAGGACCCGTAAAATGGCTACCTACTCCCCCCAACACACCCAGTATCAAATGGCAAGTCCAGCATCCTGACTTATCTGAGGAGGGCACCACCTTTGAGAAACACACCAAAGAATTCAGAATGGCCTGGGTGACAATTCTTCTGAAAGTATAAAGTTCAATTATTATGTAGTCTTATTCTGTCTCATGATTCCAGATGTTTCCTTTCTAATAGGTGAGGGGTATCTCTTTCTTCTGGAAGTGTCCTTACTGTCTCTCCCATGCTTGGGGCCAATCATCTTGGCAGAGACCCTAGAGACACCTAATCACCTCCACACTATTGCAACACTATGGTCCTGTGATGATTGAGTGCACACATTTGCGTACCCACCAAGATGAACACAACAGCATATTGCCAGTATGTGGAAAGCCCATGGCAAGGAATCTGGGCCCAGTGTGTCCATGGGACAAGACAGTGGCATTGTGTAGCTCCTTTCACTCACCTGATTGGCCGGATAACAAATAACCAACCAAGAGAAAGCAGTGCTTCTGGAGTGCTTTCTGCCAATTTCTTAGCACATAGTATAGCTTGGACAACTTCTGAGGAAGTCAGGGAAGTCACAGTAGTGCCTCTCATGAGCAGACTCTAACTGGAAACTTGCTTGTAAGCAAATCTGGAAAATGTTATTTTAGAAGTTGCACCCTTAAGTGAAGAGAAAAGATAAGAATGTAGCTGGTACAGTCCAGCCCTTTAGATTCCCAGCATCCAAACATACTCTTCTCTTCTATCCATATTTAACTTTTAAACAGCAGCAATAACATCACCACAATGTGTCCTCCTTACAGCATGCATTTATATATGTGTGTGTGTGGGGGGGGGGGGGTATATATATATGTATATATATATATACACACACATATGTGTATATATATATATAAAAAAACACTCTTCCTTTCCCCCCCAAAAAAGGAAGATACAAAATCTTATGCATCTATGTGTGGAGGATATTTATTCCTTTCTGAGTTCAGCCAGAATTCTCTTTGCTATTCTGTAACCTAAAGACTGAATAATTCCTACCAATACCAAAAGACGCTGGTGGTGCAGCAGTTAAGTGTTTGGCTGCTAACTGAAAGGCTTATGGTTTGAACCCACCAACTGCTCCTTGAGAGAAAGATGTGGCAATCTGTTTCTGTAAAGATTACAGCCTTGGAAAGCCCTGTCCTGTAGGGTCACTATGAGTCAGGATCAAGTCGACAGCAGTCAGAATCGACTGGCCCACTTATGCATCTGTAGATCAGCTTGGGGCTTGCTCAAGGCTGGGCTTGGCCAGAGCACCTGAGCTGGGCCAGCTCTGCTGCATGTGTCTCTCTTCCTCCTTCTGTGGCCGGTGGACTAACATAGGCACGTCCTCCTCAAGGTGATGGCAGAAGCACAGGTGGAAAATGCTGGGCCTCTTGAGGACCAGGCTCAGAACTGACACAGTGTCACTCACGTCTCATTCTGTTGGCGAGTGTGAGTTACATGGTCAAGCCAGAATTCAAGGCATGGAGAAATAGACTCTGACTCTTCACTGAGAGAAACTATGAAATTGCTGGCAAAGGCATGGATGAAGGTAGGGATGGGAAAACTAGGCCCATTAATACAATCTACAATAGCAGGACTGAAGGAATGGGCTGAAAATGAGAGACCTTCTTGGAAGCCTTGTGAGAAGCAGTTAGATCCCTAGGTTGCTCCCTCCAGTCCCTCTTAGCCTGAGGACTTTACACAACCCCCAACACCTAAACAGAAGATAGGTGTGCATTCTCTGGAGAAATTGGACCAGAGAAACAGTGATCTTGGAGAAACCATAAACAGCAGAGGGCTGAGGGGTGAGGTGATTGCTAAAACAAGGGGAATAGGCAAAAATCAACACTCTGAAAAGTAAAGCCCCAATCTCCTTTCCCCATTTATCTCCAGACCTTCAGAAAATCTGGAAAAGAAACTGGTAGAATCTTTTCTGGAGAAATGGAATGGACCCAGAGAACAGACCTACAGATACTGCTGCTCAGTTGGGGCTGAATTGTGCAGGTACATGGAAGATCTAAATTTTTAAAAAATTTTATTAATTCCAGGAAAGAAAAAGCTGTACAAGAAAGGAAGGGTAATAAATATAATCAGATACACTACTTGTCTCAGCTGTGAACAGTATTTACACAGTAATAATTATCTAAATATTGACTATTAAACGTAACCAAAAATTGTGATGTAAAACTGTGTGGGAGTACTGGAAGAGGGGAAGAGAAGTGAGAGCTGTAAGTGTATTAAATCATTATTTTCTATACAGAAACTCAATAGAAGATGTTGATAATTGATCGACAGAGAAATAACAAGCTGAATATATTATTTGGAAATGCAGAAGAAAAGGGTGAAATAGTTGAGAGTAATTGTTTTTGATGAGCAGGATCTGAGAGAAAGAAGGGGTGAGGCGTGAGGTTTCCAGTTTATTATCAGTCTGGAGGTATTGCTTCACTTTTAAAATTCTCTGTCTCCTATCTGTTTCTCCTTCCCAGTCTCTCTGCCTCTGTATCTATCGGTACACACACATATACGTTTATATACATATGTATGCATGTGTATATATATAACAGTAAGATTAAAACAGTAATGAAGTGGCATAAGTCCATGAAGACAATTTTGCAAGAAGTTTGATTATAAAGAAGAGATAAGAAATGAAGTGGTAGGTGACAGAATCTGTGGGTTTAATCAATACATTTTAAATATATTTTATGATACAGGAGAGATAGGGTACAGATGAGGGCTCAGAGTCTTTGAGAAGACTAGAATGTTATGTCAAATAGAACACAAGTAGTTCTGGAGCCATCAGGAGCCTCAGCAAAATTTTTTCTGTTCAGGAGTTTGGATATTCATAATACTTCTGTGTGTTACTTTGCAACTTCACGGGTTTATCTCAAGATAAATCTCAAGATATACATGTAACTGGAAGTCAACACATAAGAATGCTAATAGTGGTTTTATCAGTGTGGTGAGATAGGAGATTTTGTTTACCATGCTTTTCTGTACTTTCCAAATGTTATGTAATAAATATGCATTAATATCAAATTCGGGGGGCGGTTGTCTAACTATCTGTCTGTCCATCTATCTGTCTGTCCATCTATGTCCTTCAGAAAATGGATATTCCTGGAAGAGCAGGCAGACTACCAAGGAACTGGTACTTAGGCTAAATTGGCATAATTTAAAATACCCTGTCTTTTTAGAAATGATTTTGCCTCGAGGGATGAATGAAAGGTTTAACAAACCCTGAAAACCGTGCCCTGTCTTCCCTCCGCCTGCTCCTCTCTCCGCGCAGTGCCCTTTCCTCACGGCTTCACAGTTGTCTCAGCCTCCCTCTCACTGCTGCAAAGGTTTTGTCTCTCACTCCCTCAGGCTATTTTCAGTTTACCCTCTCCCTCTGCCTGATCTATTTTCATATAAAGAACATGATTTCTAAGAGTCCTACTTCGTTTTTTCTGGTCCCCCTGTGGACTGGCCTGAATGCCGGTTGTCAGGGAATTAAGTCGCACCAACTGCAGGGGACGAATTATAGTCTTGCACCGCATAACGTCCGTTCAGGCAACATCTAACCACATATTCGGCCTTGGTTCCATAAGGTTATAATACAGTTCAGAAATCCGAATCAGAGAACAGGACATAGCAGACGTAGCAAATGCAGCACCTTCCTGCGTACAACACATGTATCTCATGTCTCTCCTATACAAAGTGATGGTGTTGCTAGGTGTATCGTTGGACAGTACATATATAACCTATGATATATATGTCTTGATAGTCATAATAAACACCTGTGTTACTGCCTTATGTACGTACTGTACTTTTTATTGTTATTTTAATGTCAGTTTTCCCCGGTTACAAATAAAAAGTTTACGTGTAACAGTATATGCTTCACCTCGTAGGCAGCAGTACCCAGTCTCTTGTATAGCGTCTCTTCAGTGTTGTAGCGTTCTCTCTCTGTTTAATTTCCCTTTGGAAATATTACCGTAAAGCGTATCATGGCTACCAAACGCAGCATAACCGGCGCTAGTGAAAGGAGCAGCAAGAGGCAAAGGAGAAGTATCAATTTGGAAGTGAAACAAAAGGTTATTAAACAACATGAAAGTGGAAAATTAGTGAATGCTATTGCTCGTGATTTAGGCATGTTCATCCAAATCACATAACATCTTATTTCACAGAACATATTGTGGATGTTAAGTGACACGTGACTGTACTAATAGATTATTCTCTCTTAGAACACAGAAAAAAAATGCAAATAAACTGACTGTCTCATCTCAACTTCCTATGATTCCTCTTTGAAATGCTGGGACCAGATTCTCTCTTACTCTCTGGCCTACCCGCTGAGCTCTGGAACCAAATGGACTTAGATTAGAAGCTCTGCCCTGACTATCCATGTGCCTTTGAGAAAATTTTTATCCTCTCTAAGCCTTGTTGTTGTTGTTAGGTGTGGCTGAGTCGATTCTGACTAATAGTGACCCCATGTGACAGAATAGAAATGCCCCATAGAGTTTTCTAGGCTTATTGGAGCTTATTATGAGGTTTTTCCCCAGCAGAGCTTCTGGGAGGGTTTGAACTACCAACCTTTCGGTTAGCAGCTGAGTGTCTCTAAGCCTAGGCTTCCTTATTTTTCTTTATTTGTAAGATGGAGTAATAACACCTGCTTCCCTGAGTGCAAGCCTGGTAAACAGATGCCCCGGCCAGAACAGGGATTTAGCCAATAGATGTTTACATCCTGTTCTTCCTACTTGATCGTCCTACTTCTTCTGTTCCAGTTTATTTTCTTAACTAGCAAACTGCAGTGTTCCTGTGACACATAAGGAATGTCCTGCCTTTGTCTTCACGGTAGTATCTGGGCCAACCTCAGACTTACGTGGAGTCTAGAAATCAAGGATCTTAGCTCTAGGAAATGGCGGGTCAAAACTTCTCTTGTAAGGAAACCTTTCTCATTGAAAACAAACAAAAATGTAACAAGCTGCCTATCTCTAACATGTCCTTCTATGATCTGGGTTATTTATTCTGACCCAAGCACTGTGATAGGCTCCTCTTATGTTTAACCTTGTCTAACCCTCAAGCACCTCTGTGAAAAATACCATCCCCATATTACAGAGAAGAAAAGTGAAGTTGAGAGAGGTTGCTCAAGGTCAAATTGCTGGTAAGTGCTATAGACAAGATTTGAATCTACAAGAAATTTGGACTGTAGGTAAGCTCTGACGTGGATTCCTCTGCTTTAATTTCACTTCAATTCTCTATCCCTGTAGCAGTTAGGGGTACAATAGGAAACTGAGTTTAAAGGAGCTAATCAGTGGCGCCATGGTTAGGTGCTCGGCTGCTAACCGGAAAGTCGGCAGTTTGAACCCACCAGCTGCTCCTCAGGAGAAAGATGTGGCAGCCTGCTTCCGTAAAGATTTACAGCCTTGGAAACCCTACGGAGGCAGTTCTGCTCTGTCCTACAGGCTGGTTATGAGTCGGAATCGACTCCACGGCAGTGCATTTTGTTTTAGTTTTGTTTAATCAATCCAAAATACTAATATCTCTTTGTTTATTGACCTTGTTCTCTTTAAAATGGTTTTCCATCTCTTTGCTTCTTATTCTTTGTGTTCCTTTTAATAATTTGAATTCAGTGGATTGGCTTTCTCGGGATTACCAAGGTATTCATCTCTACCTTTATTTGTTCATGCATTCTGTATCCATCAGCTACCTGTTGTGTGCTGGGAACTATGCAAGACACTAAAGATAGATGTCTATGAGTTTACAGTCTGTGGAAAGAGGAAAATATAAACATAGTATGTACATTTGTAGAAGGAGCCCTGGTGACGCAAAACAGTTAAGCCCTTGCCTGGTGACCGGAAGGTTGGCAATTCGAGCCCACCCAGTGGCTGCTTGGGGGAAAGACCTGGCGATCTGCTTCCATAGAGAGTACAGCCAAGATAATCCTATGGGGCATTTCTGCTCTGTCACATGGAGTCATTATGAGTTGGAATCAACTTGATAGCACCCAATTGCAACAACAATGTACATCTGTACTATGTGTAAATGTACTATGACAAAGTCCTATGGGAGGGGAACATTGATGAGTGCTAACACTGTCTAGGCAACTGAGTGAATGCATCAGTTAAGAGGTGCTCAGCTGTAGACTCAAGAAAACTCAGTCTGAACTGATTAAAATGATGAGAGCATTTATTATCTCATATAACAAAATGTCTAAGTCATGGTAGGCAAAATTTACGGTATGATGGAGGCTCCCATTCTGTTTCTCTGCTATTCTCTCAGCTGTGCCCTCTTTTATGAGCTGAATTTGATCTCAGCTTTCCTAATGCTTGCAAGATGATAGTCAGCAGCAAGAGGGGCAGTGGGCTTCCTTGTTCATGTACACCAGAATAGAGAGAAAAACCTCTGCTCAAACTATGGAAGAAATTTCTCCCTTAAGTCATTTTAGGTCATGTGCCCACTTCTGAGACAGTGACATTCACCTGGAAAAGTTGTAAGGGAAAGAAGTTGTGATAGTGAGCTTATTATAAAAGAACACTTCCCCTTTTACTGAAATAAGCTCCTTGTAAGTCATATGTGTGCTATAAGGAAGGGTACAGGGAAGGAAGAAGAGAATAGATTCTGGATAGGTGACCAACAACATCCCCAACAGTAGGTTTCAGAGGGGAAGTTATATTTGAGCTGGGTATTGAAGGATGAGTAAAAGTTCATCACATAGAGAAGAGTCAAAAGTGCATTTCCTGCAAAGGAAACAGCTTGTGCCTTTGCCCAAGGACCTGGCACCCTTGATGTCTACAGTGTCACTTGCATGGGAGCAAAGTGGAAAGAGGGCAAAGAAGGCTCAAAAGAGGTGGAGGCAGTCTAAGAAGGGCTTTGGATCTCTTGTAAGGTATTTATTTTCAGTCTGCAGGCAATAGGAAACAAACGATGATTTCATTTTATAGCAGGGAATGTGGGGTCAAATTTATATCAGTATAATTAACTCCATAAACTGGAGGGTAGAGAATGCAGAAGCTAGCCACAAGAAGATTGCTGAAAAGTTTCAGGTAAATGATATTAAATTCCTGGGTAAATCAAGCTGGAAATGGATGGAGGGTTAGGGGAGGTCACATTTCCTCTTCAAGTCCCTAGTCAGGGTCGCTGAGACACAGGAATGGATTGACTGTGATGACTCAGTGAGATAGAAGCAGCATCAGAGAGAGAGTGAGGCTAGAAGTGTACACATCTAACCCCCCAGCCAGAAGGCTAGGAATCTTGCAGGTAGGGGTGGGATGGGGCCGGATTACATTCAGCCTCCTTCCTTCCTGGGCTTGTCAGGGTCTGCAGCATTTATCCTTGGCACAGAGATTTCAGAGTTAATTATCTGAGGCTCATGATCTCAAGAAGAGATGTAGAGAGCCTCAGCACCTACTCGGTGGAGTATGGAGTTCCTCTCTCTGGTTCGTGGTTGGCTGTTTCTTCCCTTTGCTTTCGTTCAGACACTGACAGATTCCTGCTCTTGTTACCAGGGGTTGTGTCTGCAGTTGCTAAGGCTGACAGATAACTTGTGGTCTGGACGAGCCTGAGACTTGAGAATCAGGCTAGTTAAAAAACTTCTCAGGCAGAACCTACTGCCGATGGTTAACAGAGGAGAGGCTTCTCCTCTACTCCTGGGCCATGGTCTGAAGGTAGAAGGACTGAGTAGATCTTCAAGCCATTCTTCTGAGGTGCCTCTGGTTGGACTTGAACCTCCAACCTTTTGGATAGCAGCAGAATGTGTTAACCTCTATCTGTAGGGTGGAAATTTAGCATGATGGCAGGGGATTTACTGCCTAGAATGGTAATAGTGCGTGAAAGAGGATTCCCATCCGTGGTATAGCATCAGGAAGGGAACTCTCCTCACATCATTTATTTCTCCTCTCTAATAGATAATTTCTGCCAGTATGCAAACATGCCATAATATCTCACATAGTAAAAAAAACAACAAAACACAGACATCTTAGATCTCTTATACTTTCCAAGTACCGTTCCATTTCTCTTTCTCCCTATGTAGGAAAGCAACTCTCAAGAGTTGTCTAAACTCTACTTCTATTTCCTTGCCCCCTGTTCTCTTCTCAGCCCACTCCTAACAGGTTTTTGTCCCAACTGTAGTATGGAAACCACACTTACCAAGACATCACTAATGTCAGTCTTGCTAACTCCAACCATTGGTTCTCGATTCTCATTACTTAGTCCCTCAGTAACACTTGGCACATTTGGGCATTCCCTTTTGAAACTCTTTTTTCACTGAGCTTTCAGGACAACACACTTTTCTGGTTATCCGACTACACTGCTGACCATTTCTTGGTCTCCTGTAATTGACTCCTAAATGCTGGAGTATCCCAGGCTTCAGTCCTTGCACTTCTTTCCTTCTCATACTTACACTCATTCCGTGAATGAGCTCATCTAGTTCCATGAGTTTAAATGCCACCCATATGGTGAGGACTCATAAGTGGCTTCCTCTAGTCCTAAGCATCATGCATGTCTATCTAGCCACCAACAAATTGCCTCCATGTGGATGTCTAATAGGCACCTGAGATATTGTCTGCCATCTACTTTGCAATACTCAATACAGAGAGTGTGCTCCAAAGGTGTGTATTAGTTACTTTAAGCTATAGACATTTCCCCTAATCAAGAATTTACACTACAGCTGGCCTCATTACAGAGTGGCTAGACTCCAGAGGCAGCTAGTACAAGCACTTCAGCTATCTTTAACTCTGATCAACACCAGACATTTTGCTAATTAGCATGCTGAAAATCAAAACTGGGTTTTCATTTGTGAAATTAGTGGCTTGTTAATCAGCATAATGGATGTTAGAAAAGGGCTTTCATAGGTCAAATTAGAGATAATCAAGATATGGGAATTGGCTAAAATATTTTAGGGACATTCCCCAACTATACAAAAACAGGATATAAGAATCTAGCGGAGTCCGTATGCTGTGCCTTTAGGGATAATGCTGGAGGCTTGATTTCATAAACTGTCTTGACTCTACCCATTTAGGAAAAGGATTTCTGGAAGTCTGATCCTGTCTTGGATATTGTCTTCTGCTGAGTGAACTTGTATTGCCATACCATGGTTAGAGCACCCAGAAAGACAGTGAGCTGGGACTATAACAAGTTCATGGAAAACGTGTATAAATTGCTGTGTGCCTACTTGTTAATGACATTATGTCTGCAGATGTGGTAAAATCTGATCCAAGACTTGCTTTCATAATGAGGTTACAGGGGCAGTAACTGATTCACCCACATCAACTTTTTCCATGGCTATAGTTCTCTACTGAAATGAACCTAACAGTTGTGCATTATCTAGCTGGCTTGTGTCTGTCAGATTTCAACACAGTTCAAGTGTAATGTGGCCGAAATGAAACTCTTTATTCATCCTCCTCCCCAATATGTCCTCTCCCAGGCTTCCCCTTCACAGTAAACAGCTCCATCATTTACTCAGTTGCTGAGGCCTAAACGTAGCATCTTGCCTAAATCTTGCCTCATACCCCCATCCTGTCCACCAATACAGATTCTCTTGGTCCTTTCTTCAAAGGATATTCTCAATTTGTGCACTTTTTTCCATGTCCATGGTTTGTCTCACCTCAGTTACAACAATAGCTTTCTAACTGGTCTTCTAATTTCTATTGTGGCATCTAGTCAATTCTCCACAGAGCTGCCAGATTGAATCTTTCTCTAAACATATAGTCGTTGTTTATGTTGTTGAAAAAAGGTGTTTCTAATGAATAAGTCGTTGGTCTTGCAGAATTCTGTCATTCAGTCTCCTGTGTCATTTCTTTCACCGAGGCCGTATTTTCCAACAGTAGATCCTTTTTCTTTGTTTCCGACTTTCCCATTCCAATCACCAGTGTTTATCAATGCATCCTGATTGCATGTTTGATCAATTTCAGAATGCAGAAGTTGATAAGAATCCTCAATTTCCTCATCTTTGGCATTAGTGGTTGGTGTGTAAATTTGAATAATAGTCATATTAACTGGTCTTTCTGGTAGATGTATGGATATTATCCTATCACTGACAGCATTGTACTTCAGGATAAATCTTGAAATGTTCTTTTTGATTATGCATGTGATGCCATTCCTCTTCAGTTTGTCCATCCAGCATAGTAGACCATATGCTTGTCCAATTCCAAATGGCCGATACCAGTCCACTTTAGCTCACTTACGCCTAGGATATCAATCTTCTGGCATTTCATTTCATGACACAGCCTTGCTTGTTGAAAATGAAAAGGACTGGAAGTATTTACTAAGGAAGATCAAAGACTACAGCCTTCAGTGTGGATTACACCTCAAAATAAAGAAAACAAAAATCCTCACAACTGAACCAATAAGCCACATTATGATAAACGAAGAAAATATTGAAATTGTCAAGAATTTCATTTTTCTTGGATCCACAATCAACACCTATTGAAGGAGCAGACAAGAAATTAGATGACGTTATTTCATTGAGCAAAAGACCTCTTTCAAGTATTAAAAAGCAAAGATGTCACTTTGAGGACTAAGGTGTGTCTCACCCAAACCATGGTATTTTCAGTTGCCTCATATGCATGCGAAAGCTGGACAATAAAAAAAGGCAGACCGAAGAAGAATTGATGCATCTGAAATATGACGTAGGTGAAGAATATTGAATATACCGTGGACTGCCAGAAGAATGAACAAATGTGTCTGGGAAGATGTACAGCCAGAATGCTCCTTAGAAGTGAGGATGGCAAAACTTCATCTCGCTTGCTTTGGACATGTTATCAGCAGTGACCAATTGCTGGAGAAGGACATCATGTTTGGTAAAGTAGAGGGTCAGGGAAAAAGAGGAAGACCCTCAATGAGATGGATTGACACAGTGGCTGCAACAATGGGCTCAAGCATAGCAATGATTGTGAGGATGGCGCTATACCAGGCAACGTTTCATTCTGTTATACATTGGGTTGCTATGAGTCAGAACTGATTTGACTGGCACATAACAACAACAACAAAATGTAAATTAGATCATGTTCCTCTTCTGCTCTAACCCCTACGAAGTTTCAATTATACTGAGAATAAATTCCAACATCTTACCATGTCCTCCAAGACCCTGTGATCAGGTCCCTGACCACCTCTCCAACCTTATCTTCTCCTCCTGTCATCTCACTCCACTGTTTCAATATTTAGTTTTCTCTATTCCCTCAACTTCCCAAACCCTTTCCTATTTCAGGGCCCTTACACTTGCTGCTCCTCATTAGAAATACCTTTTTTCTGCATCTCTGCTCACATGTCACCTCTTCAGAAAGGCCTTCCATTACCAACCACCCTGTGTAAAGTGGCCCCTCCCTGTCATTCTGTATCCTATTGTCTGCCTCATTTGTCTTCTTGTCATACATTTTGTGGAATGACATCATATTAAATCTTCATTTTGTTAACTATTTTGTGGTCTGTTTCTCCATGAGAACAAAAGCTCTGTGAGGTCAGAAACTATGCCTTCTTAGTTACTGCATCTCCAGTGAGTAGAACAGGGCTTGGCACATAATGAAAAAATATTCCTTAAATATTTGTAGAATTAGTAAATGATTCTAATATTTTAACACTGTTTCTCTGTTTCGTCCATATTATAATATGTAAACACATCATGGGCAGAGGGACAATTGGAGAGTGAGCTGCCTCTCTGTGAGATGTGCTCATATTCACCTATTCATTCATGTAACCAATCCTCTTGCATGCCTTGTCCCGATCAGACACTGTAGGAGGTGCTGAAAATGCAACTGTGAGCAAGTCAGACAAGTTTTCTGCCCTCATGGAACTTCCAGTCAATTTGGAAGTCGCAAACATTAAACAGCAAACAGATAATTACAAAGTGCAATGAGTTATAAAGGAAAACAATAGGGCACACATATAAAGAATGACAGGGGACACAGATTTATAGAAGGTAGTTAGAGACAGCAATCTGAGGAGATGATCTTATGCTGAGGCCTGAAGGATGAGAATGAATAGGACATGTGGCAGACAGGATGGCAAGTGTAAAGGTCCTGAGGCAGGAGAAAGGTCTGCTAATTCACAGGACTGAAAGAATCTATATGGCTGTAGAATTGTGAATTAGGGTGGGAGACATGTTTGTTATTGTAAAGAGGCAGGGGCTGGGCATCTAAGGCTTACCAGGGTGGATATTGTATTTTATTTCCATTGGAAATCAATCGAAGTTTTTAGGCTGCAGTTAAACTATGATAATTTGAAAATCACTCTGGAATCTGGGAGGCAAATTTTTGAGTGTGATCAAGTGACAGAGGAAATTGGAAGATATATCCAGATTAGAGATACATATTAGAGATAGACTCAGTAGGAATTGAGGAAGGACAGAATGTGAGTACCCAGTACTAGATAAATTAAAGGCCCTTCGTAAATATGTGATTATATTGTATGATTGGGGAAAGAGGAGAAATAGGACTATATCTCAGATTTCTGGCTTTTACAACAGAAAGAAAAGGGCATGTTACCTGAGATGGGGAAGACTGAAAGAGAAACAGCTTTGAGAGGAAAACTTACTTCTGATTTGAACGTATTACGTGAGAGATGGCTACAGGACGATGGGCCAAGTAGGCAGTTGAGTATGCAGGTTCAGAGCAGAGGAGAAGTCTGGGCTAGAGATCCCAATCTGGGATTTATTAGAATATAATGGAATTTAGAGCCATGGGAAAGGGGAAAATTACCCAGGAAAGAATAGAGAAGAAAAGGCATTCCAGAACCAGGTTTTGGGGAAGTCTAACAATTTTGGTCTGTTAGAAGGTGAGAGACATAGGAGGAAACTTAAGAAGGGTGAGATAAGAGGAAATCCAGAATAATGTGGCATCCTAGGGGCACAACAGGAATGTGTTTGTAGTAGGAAGTGTGCCAGTTAAAATAAGGAGCAAACAGTGTCGATCCATTTGGCAACATAGAGGTTGTTAACTTTGACGAGTGGTTTCTGTTGAGTAATGGAGACGGAAGTCAGGCATTGTTGGTAACTAGGAGATGCAGAAAGTGGAGACGGCTTGTGTAAAAACACCTTTTAGGAAGTCTGACTGTGAAGGGGAGCAAGTATGTGGGGTCAAGAGAGAACTTGCCAATTTTTCTTTTTTTTTTCAAGATGAGCATTTATAGAACTTGTTTGATACTAATGGAACTGTTTTAGTAGAGAGTGAGAGATTGTGCAGAAAAGAAGGGAGAAGTTGCCTTTTAAAGGCAACAAGGAATGGGATCCAAAGTAGAAGCAAAGAGATTGACTGACCTTTGGTAGGAGGAGAGTTTGTATTTTATGGAACTCAGAATGTAAACAGTACTTACTTTTCCTGTCTCCATACTGAGGCCCCAAACCTGAGAATAATGGATGGTGAGTATCCCCACATTCTGAAGTGAAGGCCTCCATCATTTTTGCAAGACTTGGAAAAAAGTGGACCAAAACCAGTTCTGCCCCATTAGCCCGTCAACCAACACCGAGTAATATATGAAATGGCCAAGGGTTCATGAGAGAGGCTAGTAGTGAGTGAAGATTCTTGGGGGAGAGTGGTCAGTTTGTTCTTCCTGCCAACAGGAGAGAGAAGAGGGGTATTTTCCCTCTCACTTCAAGCCAATGAGGAAGGAGGTTCAGATAACCACTTGGGAAACTTGATCCCCGGGAAATTGGGGAACTCAGGAATGTTACCTACCTCACTACACCTGAAAAAGTCTACAGAGGAAAGGCTGAGTGGAGTGGTCTCTGGCTGCAGAACAAAGAGAACTTCACTGGGAATGGCCTGCACTCGCAAAAGTTAACAGAATAGAATTTTTTTTTTTTTTTCTTGTGGCCTACAAAAAGCAACTAGCCTTGGGACTTTTTTTTTTTTTTTTTTTTTTTTTTTAGGTTTACTTCTATGTCTTTTTCTCTTTTTTTTAAATAATTTATTTTACTTTTTGTTGTTGTTGAGAATATATACAGTTAGTCTTGGGACTTCTTGAAAGGAACTTTCCCAATAGAATAGTGTGGCAACCCCAAGAGAGAAAGTCTATGTTGAAGGGCTAGAATCCAGGGATGACAGGGGGATCATAGAAGTTCCACCGGAGAGGGTATTTCCCACCTCAGGGAACTGTATATTGGAAGCTTCAGTGGGGAGACGTGTGAAGGACCCACAAAAGTGACCCACAAAAAATAAGAGCCACATCTGGGCATCTGACACACAGAGGCCCCCAATGCCATACTATAAACATACCAACAAAGTAAGATGGTGGCCTTATCTCTAATCTCTGTTCTATTGAGCCCAACCCTAGAGGGACTAGAAACAAGATTGAGGGAGTGTAAACAGTAGAAGGGACAAATAGTAAAGAAACTGATCACACACTCTGTTATGGATTGAATCCTGTTCCCCCAGAATAAGTGTTGGAGTCCTGATCCTTATACCTGTGGATATAATCCCATTTGGAAATAGGGTTTTCTTTGCTATGTTTCTATATCATATCAGTGTAGGATGTGTTCTAAACATAATCACTTCTGAGTGATGTAAAGAGCAGCCTAGACACAGAGGCAAGTGGGCACATGTGGGTGAAGACAGAGTCTTATCTGATAATGATGGAGGCAGATGAATCTACAAGCCCAGAAATCCCAAGGACTGCCGGCTACTAGAAGCTGAACTAGACATAAAAGGAGCTCCTCCTAGAACCACACATTTAAATTTGGACTTCTAGCCTCATAACTGTGAGAAAATAAATTTCTATTCATTAAAGCCACCTGTTTGTGGTATTTCTGTTACAGCAGCACTAAGAAACTAAGACAGCCTTCTTTATTGCAAGCTCCTGCATCTGAATCAGTCTCCAACTGATGTGCGAGGCGTGGAATGGAAATTGGGTGAGAGATTGAAGCTTTGATATCACGCTAAATTGGACTTCTAATACTTGAAAAGTGAGATTTTTCGTTAATACTTGAGAGTGATAGGAAAAGTAAAAAGATGTCCAAGAGCCATCCAGTGTAGGGAGAACAGTTCCATAGAGGGAGTTTAAAGAGGCAGTAGTAAGAAAGAATACAGTTGCTTTCTGCTTGCACTTATCTGATTCCAGCTTGTTTAGTAAACTGGCTAGAGTTCACATTTGTTTCTATCTTAAAGCGTTGTGAGATTTCTATTGTTGCAGTCCAGATAAAACTTACGTATGACAATTTATAAGCATTACCATACTTCCCATTCCATTATCCTGTTTTAGACCAGAATTGCATATTTGAAAGCATCCAGAAGCCTAGCAGCTAGCAACCGTGGGTGAAGCAATTCACGGGCAATAATGGAAGGAAGAGTGAGGACTGGAGACTACTTGGCCTCCCTAAAGGCATTCAGGATGCCAAATATTTTAGAAACTCTCTACAGGTCAAACAAGACAAGTGTGCAGACTACTGGGTTATATCTTCTGTTTTCATCAGGTACAATTCTTCTTCTGCCTCTGACTTTGGAAGTCTACATTGTGATGAGTATGGGCATGGGACAAGAGAATGTGACATGCCCCCACCTCACATTCATACATACCAAGCTAATGCTCTTTCCTATGTAAGTATAGCCATTCTTTGAGATTTCCTCAATCTATGATTTATAATTTCTTGTCAACATTCTTGGTACAAATAGGAAAACATCAGTCTGTCATTTTAACGTTAATAGGTGGATCAATGAGGGGAGAAACAGGAAGTGTGCTTCACAAAACTCCTTTCCCCATCCAATGCCAGATCCAGGTAATGAACACCAACACCAGCCTTTTGCATTAGCAAGGAAACCACTTTTAAAAAGGCTTCAGTTCGACTCACTAAATATTTACTGAGTACCTACTATGTACAAGAAAATATTAGGGGGTCAGCTTTGACCAGAAGGCACTGAACACTCTGGTGTATAATCTTGTCATTTGGAATTATGCCTGAATAGCAGTATGCTACCTCAAGCAAAATATCCTGTTACTAAGAGTTCCCTCAACCCAAAACCAAACATGTTAGAGAAGTATCAAAACAGAATTTCAGAATGTGAATAGTCTTATGCTAGAGGAAGAGACATTTAATTGTATCACATTAAATATTTGCTTTCCAAATGATTCCCTAAAAAGGAATCCAGGATTCATTTCTTTAGATTGTATTTGAAAATGCCTTAAAATCTTGACATGTTGGAAGGATCCTTAAAGGCTATTCATACCACACTCCCACATGGGGCAGTGTCCTCCCTATACTTGGCCCTTTCCAGATGGTTTATCCCATGTAAGCTTGGACACTCATGATTGTCATAACCAGGCTCTAGGGCTGTGAGTCTGGCCCAGACCAGATGCAACTGGGTGCTGGAATCTAGAAAGATCTATAGTAGTGGAAAAGGTCAGGGTTCTGGTTATATAAGGCACATGGATGTGCATCTGAGAGTTGGGCCATAATCAGAAGGAAACCACAGTTTTAACCGTGGGTGAAAGGACAGAGGAGGAAAGGGTAGGACTGGACAAAGGCTTAATCGAACTTTGGGAAGAGGCGGTCTTCCTGGACAGGGGTGAGGCCATCATAGAGGGCCAGGGTGGTGCTGGTTGTGAGGTCTGACAGCAAGAACTGGCCTAACCTGAGGAGAGAGTCCTGCATCAAGCAAGAGAAACATCACTAAAGATCTGAGAGCAAAGCAGGTTAAAGCACTAGGGAAAGGAGGATCAAAGAGCACAATAATAGTGCCCAGGGGCCAACCCTTAAGCCACTGACAAAAGGTCTCTTGTTCCTTCTTCAGAGTCAGGCCTGAGTGATCTTAGTCCATTGATGGGTTAAGTTTTTTTTTTTTTTTTAATTCCCAGTGGAGGAGAGGCGTGAAACAGTAAGGTCTTAACAGGGAACTATGGGATTCCATCCACTGTGGGACAAATCTAATTTGCTTAGAATTTTTTCCTTCAACAGAATGACTTCCTCTTCTTTAAATACTTCTTTTGATTTTCATTATGCCACACTCACCTGGTTTTTAATCCCATCTCATTAACCATCCCTTTTTCTGTCTCTGCCTCCTCTCTAATGGATCTCTAAATATTGAAAGCTTTCAAGGTTCAGTTTTGAGGTCTTTATTCTATTTCCTTCTATTCCTAGTCCCTTGGCTCATGCCCCATCTATATGTTGATGACTCTTAATCTTTGTTTCTCCAGCCATGACCTCTTCTCTGAGCTGCAAATACATTTACCTAACATTCTACATGGTATTTCTACTAGGGAGTCAATTGAGATTTCAATGTACTATGTCCAAAACATAACTTAATCACATCCACAATCTACACCTTCTAGTCTTTCTCCATCTTACTAAATGGCAGCACCATCCGATTGGACATTTAAGCCAAAAACCTAGGAGCCATCCTTAATTCCTTTTCTTCACTGCCCAACCGCTACCTATCTGATTCCCAACATCCAGTTCATCAGCAAGTCCTACCATTTTTCTTGCAAAATATTTCTGGTATCCATCCATTTCTCTATATGTATAGCATTACCCTCCTGCTCCAAGCTGCTCTCCTTTCTCCCCTAGAATTCTGCTATAGTGCTAATTCCCCCATACCCCATTCTATACCTAAAGGCCAGAGAGAGCTTTTAAAAGTATAATTCAGATAATTCATTTCCAAGACAGTTCTGTCTATTCAAAAATTACTCAATAGTCTCCCATCATGCTTTGAATAAAATCCAAAGTTACAGGCTACCTAAACCCTGGTTGCATAGTGGTTAAGAGCTCTGACTGCTAACCAAAAGGTCAGCAGTTCAAATCTACCAGGCGCTCCTTGGGAACCCTATGGGGCAGTTCTACTCTGTCCTACAGGCTCGCTAGGAGTCAGAATTGACTCGGTGGCAGTGGATTTTTGTTTGTTTGTTTGTTTGTTTATCCAACTTTGTCTGATGCCACTTTCCCCACTCAACCTTTCTTCAGCCACACTGACCTACTTTCTTGTCCTCAATAGCCCAAACTCACTCCTGATTTACAGCCTTTTCATTTGATTTTAACTGTTCCCAGAAAGCTCTTCCTAAAGTTGACCTCTTGTCATTCAGGCCTCAAAATGTCACTTTCTTAGAAGGTCTTCTCTAACACCCAGTCTAAACAGCTCTTCCCCCAACACGTGCTCGTCCCTTTGGTCACACTCAGTCTCTTTATACTGCACTGTTTTCCTCACATCACCTTTCAGTATCTAATGCCGTTGAACTTGTTGATTATCTGTCTCCCCATCACTGGAATATGAACTCCAGGAGAACAAGGACCTTGTCTAGGTACATTAGATCCCTGTACCTAGAACAGAGCCTACTACAAGCAGGCACTTAATAATTATTTATTGAGTGAACGTGAACTCTACCTCATGTAGCTTCCACTCGTTGATCTATTGGAGGTATGTTCAATAAGTCTATTGTTTTCTCTATGTAATAGCCTTTTAAATACTTGGAGGATGCCTTCACCATATTCCCAAATGTGTATGTGTGTGTATGTATTTCTCCTAAGTGTCTGCAAGTATTTAAATTATTTCTCAAATGAAAGCATTTCCGGATACTTTACTATCCAGGTCACCCTCCTCTGGATAAACCCCAAGAGAAGATTTTCCAAAGTTAATTCCTGTGGTCTCTAAAAATAAATTGAATCACACCAAAAATAGGTAGTGAAAAAGAATGCTTTGAGGCTGGCATTAACAGCCAACTCCTGTCTTGGTCTGAAGTGTGTTTCTCTAGTGCAGAATTTAAGGCATAGAAATCTCTTAAAAAGATTTTCTTTACTCTTTTGTCCTATAGCAAATAGTTCTCACCATGGCTCCTAAGCAATCAGACTTAAACATGTATTATTTGCTTTCTTGCTTACTACTTCCCAGGCTCTGATCTAAGAGAGGTGAACTAGAATATAGAGTCTCTGTTTATATTTCCAGCCCCAGCCTATCCTCTGAACTTCAGACTTAGACATCCAGTTTCCTACTTGACATCTCTCCCAGTTGTCTCATAAAAAACCTGTTGCTGTTGAGTCAATTCCGACACATAGTGACCCTATAAGACAGAGTAGAACTGCCCCATAGAGTTTCCAGGGAGTGCCCGGTGGATTCGAACTGCCAACCTTTTGGTTAGCAGCCGTAGCTGTTAACCACTATGCCACTAGGGTCAAATTAACATATATCCCATATCAGGCTTTCCACCCCCTGCCCCTAACCTTTTATTCTCTTTTGTTTCCAGTGCCTGTAAATGATACCACCATCCATCTAGTTATCCAAGGCCCAAACCTCAGAGTCAGTTTAGACTTTCTTCTCCCTCAGTGTTCACATTCAATCAATTTCCAACTCTTCCCTTCACCCTATTATCACAGCGCTAACTCAAGCGTTTGTAACATCTTCGTTGAAGCCTCCTAAACTGGATGCCCCACCCACCCGCCTTACTCCATTTTAATCCGTTTTTCTACATTGCAGTCTTGGTGACTTTTAGTACAGCTCCATCATGATGGAGCCCAAGCCACCTAGCACGGTACCCGAAGCCCATCAGTATTTACCACTTCCTGCCTCGCACTTAATTCTAGAGAAACTAAACTCTAGAAAGAAAGAATTTCCTGAAACACCATAATTTTTTATCCTCCATGCTTTTTCTGTTTTCTTTTCCTCTACCCAGACTTCCCTTGATACTTTTCTTCCCCTAGCTAACTCTCAATCACCTTCAAGGCCCAAAGGAGAAGCTGCTTCTCCAGGCAGCCTTTCTGGAACCCTCTATCTGAGCTACATCCTCCTCCTTTCTACTAGGATAGCAGCCTGTGTGTTCCTCTGTCTTAGTCCCCGGCATAATCTCTTGAAATTATCCATTTGTGTGCCCTTCAGCAGGCTGCAAGCTACTTAAATGCAGGAAATATCTCATATTCAACTTCGTGGCTACCCGCTAGGACCTCACTGAGCGTGTAGAACATAGTAAGTGTTCTATGAATGTTTCCTGATTTGAAAGACCATTCAAGGCTGAAAATTAAACCTAGATGTAGAAGTTTCAGGCCTAAAATAACACCAGAATACCCCTACATTACAAAATGACCGTGTTTGTAGTTTTTCATCGTTCTTAGCTGTCTGCTATAGAATCGACTCCAACTCACGGCGACACCGTGTGTGTCAGAATAGAACTGGGCTCCATAGAGTTTTCAATGACTGACTCTTTGGAAGTAGGTTGCCAGACCTTTCTTCTGAGATGCCTCTGGGTGGACTTGAACCTCCAACCTTTCAGTTAGCAGCCGAGCGTGTTAATTGTTTGTATTACCAGGGGACTCCTCATCATTCATAGTTCCTGAGACTTCCAACCTTGTCTAATATGATTTCGCATGCCACAGCAGCAGGATTCAAGGGACTTAGGGTGGTTGGTACTGCAATTATATGCTGTCTTTCACCATTCTGTCTGTGGCTAAACCTATATCAAACAAGACAGATGGTAAGATGTGTGTCCAAGGCCATGAAGTGAAGATTCCTGTGTTTTTATGGCAGTAAATAGTTATTAAACAGTAGAGACTCTATTCTGTTATTGTTGTTTATGTACATGTCTTAGTCCCTACTACAGTGTTTTCACCTTGAAGGCAAAGCCTAGGTCTTATTTATCCTTGAAACTCTTAGAGTCTCTATCACAGTGTCCCATATAGAGTATGACCTCCGTAAATGTGTATTGAATTGAATTGTTTGTGATTGTCGTGGAAAAATATGTAGTGACTATTTCTTTCTCTTTACAGAGAATTTCCTTGTCAAAGGCTTCTTTAAAAGGCAGGCAAAGATAACTGCAAGTCAGCTGGAAGTGCTGCCAAGATATGACCTCCAGGAAGGCCCAGAAGACAAGTGGTATTGTGTGGCTCTGCTAACATGCAATATATAACCAATCCAAAATAAAGAATCAATTTGAAATTAAGATGAGAAAAGGCATCAAGCACTTAGTCATAGCAAAGCCTTTGTCACCATGCCCCTGGAGAAATGAGGACACTTCTCTTCCCTTCTCAGCCTTCTCTTGGCCTGTCAGACTCCAGCTGTTTGGACCCTCCAGACACTCAACTCCTAAAGGCTGTCATCTTCCAAGGGTATTCCCTAAGTAAAGTACAGCATATCTGTTACCTTTTTGAATTCAACAATATCGATCCTCCCCAGTAGTCATTCATTCATTTGGTCAAAAATCATCCATCAAATGTAAGACAGAAAGTGCAAATGTGAGGAATTTATGGCCAGTATTCTTCACAGTGGTTTCCGTGGATTGTCTACAGGCATATAAAATGCACAATGAGGGTACTAATCTAGGAGACCTGGCATGGAATTAAATTGGGTGAAAAAAATGACTCTGAATTCTAAAACCTCTTATTTCCCCACATTCTGCAGTGTCTCCTAAAAACTCCTTAGTAGGAATTTCTCTTGTAACTTCCCTGGCTGACAAACACATTTACAGAGAGTGTGAGTGTTAATTTACTCTCACTTTCAAGTACAGATTTTTTCTATATTTATAGAAGCAAAACAGTGACTGTTCTGGATAATAGCATAGCAAAAGTTCTCTAACTAGAAAAACACTATCTCCATATACCGCAAAGGCAACTTATATGTGTGTGCCTCTGGGGGCTTGAGAATCATATCTTTCTCTTTTTTTTAATCTCTGAAGGCAGAAGTTACTTTTATCTTGCTGTAGTATAATTTAAAAAGAGGTGGATATAAATCCAGAAGCCCCCAGTATTCATCTTTCCGTTGCTACTTAAAAATTGACATTAGGAAAATTATTTAACTTCTCCTAACCTCAGTTTCTGCACCTGTAAAATAGGATTATAACATGCACCTCACAGGGTAGCTATAAGGATTAAATGAAATGACAGGTGCTCATTTGATACTGAAACCTGGTTTTGTCTAGTTATCAAGAAAACTCATTAAGATATATTGTTCAGGTATCACTAGCATTCATTTTTTTGGCCAATTTTTTTGAAGATTGAACCCAAAAATGGATTAAAACATCTGTGAAATTTATGCAAAACTGCTAGTCCATGATGAGCCATTTAAATCTCCATGAATCAGAACTCAAGCAAATAAGCCAAGGAAAGATCTGTGCTGCTAAAGTTTCTGTAGCTTCTCAAGGCAAACAGCAACAGTGGCACCTGACATCTCTTAAGCACATTCACTGTGTGTGGGACATAAAACTTGGTTTGGTCTTTGTCTCTGGCTTCTGAAAATGTTGTGTTAGATACCACTGAGTTGGGTTCAAGTCATAGAGACCTCACGTGTAACAGAACAGAACGTCGCCCTTGTCCTGCACCGTCCTCACAATGTTTGAGCTCATTGTTGCAGCCACTGTGTCAATCCATCTTGTTGAGGTTCTTCTGTTTTGCTGACCCTCTACTTTACTAAGCATGATGTCCTTCTTCAGGGTGATAACATGTCCAAAACTGAGAGAGACAAAGTCTCACCATCCTTGCTTCTAAGGAACATTCTGTCTGTACTTCCTCCAAGACTTCTTTGTTCTTCTGGTAGTCCATAGTATGTTCAGTATTCTTCTCCTGAGCGATTAAAGTGCTCCTTGTTTGCCAGAGTAGCCAGGCAATACTTAAACATGTGTAAATAAGTAGGGGCAACAGACTCCCACCTTGGCAACAGGCCTCAGAAAGTGAAGGGGCATGCTGCATGCAGTCATGCGTACTCATTGATTGGATCGATCAGAACTATGGATTAAGGCCCTAGTCATGCATATTCATTGAGGTGCCCATGTCTGAGGGACCCCAGGCCATGGAGCTCTTTCTTTGGAGCCTCCTGAATTGGTGAGAACATCCATAAACAGGAGAGGGTGTCACATCCCAGGGGACAATGAAGGCTGTGTACTGTGAATTCTCCCAGACCTTGCCTGATGCATCTCTTCACTTAATATCCTTTCTTTTTATAATAAATGGGTGACTAAGTATAAGGAGCCCTCGTGACACGTTGGTTAAGTGCTAGGCTGATAACTGAAAGGTCGGCAGTTTGAACTTACCAGCTGTTCTACGGGAGAAAGATGTGGCATTCTGCTTCTGTAAAGATTACACCCTAGGAAACCCTATGAGGCAGTTCTCCTCTGTCCTGTAGGGTTGCTATGAGTCGGAATCAACTTGATGGCAATGGAGAGGAGGGGGAGAGCAATGTAAGTATAGGTAATAGTCTCCATGAATTTTGTGACCCGTTATAGAGAATTAATGAACCCGCAAGGGGCCATGGGATTTTGACTTACCTCAAGGTGGCTGATTTAGGGAAGGGCTACACAGGCAGTTGTAAGGATAGAGTCCTAACTCATGAGGAGTTAGCTTTGGGTGGCTAGGTGACAGAGAAAGGTTGCACGGGCAGTCGATAAAGAAGAATAGAGTCCTTCTAGCTGTGGCGTAGTCCCAGGCAATGAGAGAGAGACAGAGACTGGCTGGTCTGAAGTGCAGGAAATTGTGCAGACTCCTGAGCCTATGACTGGTACCTGATGACCTGGCCACAGGTGGCCAGGGTTGTTTTGACTTTGCTCAGGGTGGCTAGGCATGAGGTCTGGCCTAACTGGGTGGTTAGGGTCAGAGAGAGGAAGTGCCATGAAAGTGACTGGTGATGAGGACCTTGGAGATGTGGGAAGGTGAAGCCTGGATTCATTTCCAGGTGGGAATTGGACTCATGCTGATCCTTTCCTTGCAGTTAGTGATAAAGGTGGGATTTGCCCACCTCGCCCCTTTAATGGTGCAATTAGTACAGTGTTGCACTAGACTATGCACTTTACATACATCCTTTTCTCCAGTCCTCAGCAAGGCCCCAAGTTGCTGTGCACAGCACCACAGCCCCAAGTAGATGCAGCACAGAAGGCCAGGGCAGACGGCTCTCAAGAAGCAAAGCTGGTTATTCCAAGTCAGAACCCTGAAGGATGCTAATTAGTGAGCAGTTTGTGTCCCTGGTTGGCTCTCCTCCTTTATACTTTCTTCTCTCTCTTGATGTACTCTGACCTCGTACAGGGCCTCTCAGGCACCTATCTCTTTCCATTGCTTCTTCCATAGCTGCTGGGTTGACCTTCTAAACTCAGACCACCCATGGTCCTGGGACGGCTCCGGGACTCCTGGGCCATTGGTCCTCAACCCTCCAGGGCGCTCAGTTCCCATGGCACTCAGCTTGCAGCACTGGTTGCTTTCAGGCTTTCTCTCCTGGGAGAACGAGAGATCCTTAAAGGTAGGCAGTGTCCCTCATCTGTCATTGTATCTGCTGGTTGTGGGTGGGGGAAGTAGGAGGGACTCCTTCCCCCTCACTTTCTATTGTGACAATGATTCTCAACCCTGGCCATACGTTTAGAATTACTTTAGGAGTTTTAAAGAAGATCCATGCCTGTGCCCAATCCCAGTCCAGTGAAATCAGAATCTCTGGGTGTGAGACCTGAGTCTAGGTGTTGCTAAAGCTCCCAGGTGACCCTAATGTGCAGGTAAGACTGATATCCACAGTATTCAGGTATGTGTCCAGGCCTCTCTGTGCCCCCTCACTCATAACTGAGATCAAGAGAATGGGGCATATAGCCAGACCCTTCCTCTCCTTTGGAGTCCCTGGGTGGTACAAATGCTTAGTGTGCTGGGCTGTTAACCAAAAGGTTACAAGTCCACCCAGCTACGCCTCAGAAGAAAGGCCTGGCGATATATTTCTAAAAAATTAGCCACTGAAAACCCTGTGGAGCAGTTCTGCTCTGACACACATGGGGTCATCATGAGTCAGAATTGACTTACGGCAACAGGTTTGGTTCCCCTCCTTTTCCTCTCTGGGCCCTGCCAGCCTGCAGAGAGACCTCATGCTCTGCTCCTGGCCAGGCCTGAGACAAGCAGCCAGTGGACAAAGCCTGAAATCTTCTAGTGCTGTCTGTGTCTGGGCAGGAGAGCCTGCTTAATTCTGGGGTTCACTGTTAGGAAACCCATTATTACCCCAACCTGAGTCTCATTACCCAGTATTTGTTTTTCAGTAATAAATTTGACATTTAAATCATCCCTTGCCTTACTTGTCACCCAACCAGTTGATTTAGAATTCAGGAAGACAGGAGATTTCTTATCTCTCTCAGATTCAACAATGTTCTCTTTTTCTTGCCAGAACCCAAACAATATTAGGTGCTCAATAAATATTTGTTGAATGAGTCAATTCCCTCTGCACTTCTAGTAATATCCATTCTCTAAATTTTAGACTCCCTTTCTCTCTGTCTCTTTCTTCCTCCCCAGGCTACAGATGGTATAAATGCTGCAGTCCTTGTGACGACTGCAAAAGCACTCAGACAGATGTGTTATTCATAGCTCCCTAGTCGGGCATAACTAAACATTTACATTTATTACCAATTAGTGGGGAAACAGACTGTAGTTTTATGTACTGTATGTGGCTGGATATATTTCTTTTTGGGATCTCACTAAAAACTTCAAAATGTGTCATTGGATCTCATTCTCTTACCAGCTCGAGCCTTGTTGAGAATGCAGTTTAAATTAAGGTCTACCAATGACAACACAAATCTAGCTGTCATTTTCCTGTGCACACCAAGACTCCATGGAAGTGGAAAAGCCATGAAGAGCACCTGGCCCACTGTGCCTGAGCTGAACCTGCTCCACTAGGGCTTTGTAGCACATGCAGAATTGATGGGGGTACTGCAGACTTCGTAGAAGGTGGTGGGTGTGGAGCTGGTGATGTCACATGTTGTAAGACAATGTGTGTGAGCACATAGGGCTCTGCTTTGTTTACAGCCCTCTTTCCATTTAGAGTAAAATTGAATGAATGAAAACAGTACTATAAGTGACTTTGGAGACATCTGCTCCACAGAGCATGAGACCCAAAGCTTGAGGTGAGGAATGCACTGTTACTAGCTGAGTTCCACCTAATCTGCTAAACATCGGCGTGTAACACAATGACCCAGCCTCATCGAAAACTCAAAGGCAACACTGGCCAAAGTAAAAGGACCCTAAATTCTGGTTTCAGTTCCTTTTAACTGAGCTTCTTCACCTGCAAAATCAGCTACTGCTTCCAGGAACTTTTGCTAAGGAAATAATGAGATTTAATTAAATATTTATGTATTATGTAAGAATTTCCTTACATGGCTATTTACAATAACGACAATTTTAAAATGGTTGAAATGCCAAACAACAGGGTAGGGATGGGCTTTGTTATGAAATAGCCATATGATGGAATCACACAGTGACTTAAAAATTGTGGCTTTTTGGGGGGAGGATATTTAATGACATGGGAAAATTCACACCATGTACATATTATCAAAAGCTGTATTTACAATATAATCTCAATTTTGTAAGCTTAAAACGTATGTGTGAGTATGTGCATATGTATATATGTAAACACATGTACACACATGCACACAGATACATACATATGTGCACACATATAGACGTATTTATATACGTTTAAACCACCCGCACCCAAAAAACTAAAAAGAAAGTCTGAACTCTGATGATTAAATTAGGTTATTTACTTTTGATACTGTTTTCCTTACTCCTTAGAATGAGCACACGTTTTATAATTTGAGGAGAAAAATAATGTTGTTGAATAAGAATTGAGTGCACGAGGGCATCACTAAAGTTTCCTTTAGTGCTACAATTCAGGAGTCTAAATGTATTTCATTTTATTAAATGTACATTGAAAGTTGGACAAGAGCAGATAAACCTCAGGGGCAGGGATCTCAAAAGTGATGATTTAAGGCAAGCAGGCAATATCGGAACCCAGAGACATTTAATATACAAACAGTGGCACAGGCAATCTGTACCGAAAACTTTGGCCCTCAATTATTCATTGTAGTGCTGTTAGAAGAACATATATATCTGTTAGCCAGCTCCATGGCCCATTCTCTCTTAAGATTCTTTTTAGAATTACACTTTCAAGGTACTATTCATGGCTCTCGTGGACTCTTTCCAAAATAAGTGCATCCAAAATAAAAATAAACACCCCCAGTCCTGCACAGCTACCCTGTTTTCCTACTAGCTAAAATAGAATTGTTTGACTTTTTCCTTTTCCTTTTTCCTTTTCTTTTTCCCCTTCCCCTTCTCTGTCTCTTCCAAAAAATTTACTCCAGTTGATGTATTCCAAGGGTGGCTCCCTAAGTGATCATCTCCTTTTTGGCTGGTTACTTTCTGTGAGAACCTGAACTTTTTGCTATACTTAATTAGGCCTATCTCTTCTCCATGACGACAAGACTTACCAAGAACACTGGAAGTTTTAGTCCACATTCTCAGCTTTCTTTGTCTGTTTATTTTTTATTCTCTCCAAGCGCTAATTACTTTGTGGGTCAAGAAGGTAGTGGATTATTAAAGTATTTGTGCTGAAATGAAACCAGGAGACTTTTGTTGGTGGAAGTAGGATGAGCTTCGATGTATGAGGAGAAGTGTAAAGCCTCCGTTAGTGTTTCCAACAGGGAGAAGATTAATAAAAAGAATTCAGGTGCTGTTCCAGAAACACTGAGTCAAAATGCATGAAGTAATTCATACCAGAAGAAAATGCAAGAGGTTGAGAGTATGGTCACAAAACCCTGAAAACATGGATGCAGAAGAGTCACTGATTGTTATCATACCCAGAAAAGAGGAGGTTCAAAGAAATTCTGTGGACAGAATTCAGGGATGTGTCCAAGATGAGGTATGAGAGACTTTTATTGTTGTTGTTAGTTGCCAGTAAATTGGCTCTAACACATGGTGTCCTTCTTAATAGGACTAAGTGTTTCCTCATCCTGTGCTGCAGGCAGTGAATTACTTAACATGGCCCTTCTAGCCATAGTCTTTGTGACTCCCACCTAATGGTTGGGTGGTACCATCCATGAAAATAAGGAGTATGGAAACCTAATACGGTGTGGTGGTTGGTGTTGTTGTCGGCCTGGCTAGGTCATGATTCCCAGTATTGTGTGGCTGTCCTCCATTTTGTGATCTAATGCAATTATACTAATTATCCTCCATTTTATGTGTTGTAAGTCCTAGCCTCTGTATGTTAATGAGGCAGGATTAGTGTGGGGTATATCTTGCGTCACTGCCTTGCAGAGGATATGACTCAAGTCTCACACTTACTCAAGTCGCACCCATCCCTGGGATGTGGCCTGTATCCAATGTATATATGTGGATGCTCTGGCAGGCTCTCTCTTTCTGCATCTGGATCCTGCATCTGGCTTGTCATTGTCTGACCTTTGGTTCTTGGGACTTGAGCCAGCAGCCTGCCATCTGACCTGCCGATTCTAGGATTCGCCAGCTTCTGCAGCCTCATGGGCCAGCAGCCTGTCATCTTACCTGATTCACCAGCTTCCGCGGCCCTGTGCGCCTGTCATCTGGCCTGCCGATTTGGGTTTGTTGGCCCCTGTAGCCAAGTGAGTCAGGAGAAGTCTACACCTGACCCACAGATTTGGGACTTGCCAGCCTCACCAACCTCATGAGCTATTTCCTTGAGACATTGCAGCAAATTACAGAACGGAAAGACAGGAAGGAAAGTACTGAGGGGAGGAGGAGGAGTTGAGATTAGAGATGATGGAGTGCTGATCCTTATGAAAGAAATTATTCATTTATGTGCCATCTTCATGATCTTTAGTATGTTTGAGTCCATTGTTGTGGCTATTGTGTCAATCCACCTTATTGAGAGTTTCCCTTATTTTCGCTGACCCTCTGCTTTAACAAACATGATGTCCCTCTCTACCAGCTGGTCTTTCCTGATGACATGTCCAAAGAAAGCTAGATGAAGTCTCACCATCCTTGCTTCTGAGGAGCATTCTGGATGTATTTCCTCTAAGACTGATTTGTTCATTCTTCTGGCAGTCCATGGTATATTCAGTATTCTTCACCAACATCATAATTCAAATGCATCAGTGATTCTTCTGTCTCCCTTTTTTCACAGTCCAGTTTTTGCATGCATATGAGGCGATTGAAAAGACCATGGGTAATTTTGATCTCTACTAAGCACTGGTTCTATGAAACTGAGACAGAAAGGAGCTAGCTTCCTCAAGTCGCTAGGAAGGCTGAGAGACATAGCTGTAGCTTATACCTAGAGAAAAACCTGGAAGGAGAAATGGAGATATTGTCAGAAATCTGACTTATGTGCCAACCTCATGTGTGCCAAATTCAATGAATATTAAGATGCTTCTTATCCTGTGTTTTTATGCAAATAACACACACCTTCTACATTTATTTGCCAACTGCACCCTCCCAGCGTGGTATTTTTGTAAGCACGTTATGCTAATTTTTTACAACAACATGTAAAAAAAATTGGCGTAGCAGCACTTATGAAAATACCTTGTGGGGAGAGGGCAGAGTTGGCAAACAAATGTAGAAGGCTCTCGTTATTTGTGTAAAGATATGGTGATTACGTACTTGGATATAGTCGTACCCTAAATAGGCTTCACTTGGGCCTGTAGTGTGCACACTCTCAGTGTCTGCGTGTGTGTGTTGTCCTGAAAGCGACGCCAGGAGAAAGAGGAAAGCTGCTGGGAAGGAGGAAAGCCTGGTGATTTTAGAAGAGATTGCATCCCTATCTAACTCCTCTCTTGGGTGACTACTTTTTTTGTTGACTTGTAAAGCTGCGAGCCCTCATTTGATACCTGAAACACTGACTACTCTTTTTCTCACTCTTTCTTTGAAAGGACATTTATCCAGCCTCAGGGGAAATAAACAGCACTGGGATTAAAGAAAAAAGTTATCCGTCTCCCACCTCAACCTGTATCTCCTAGGAGGTCAGCATTTATTGAGAGGTCACTGTGGTGTCCTAGCTAGCCCAGCAGAATATTCGCTGGTATTGAGCACGGGGCCACAGAGACTACTATGCAGGCATGATCTGCCTGGCCCACTCCAGGGAGCTGCTGCTTCTCCCACTTAACACGCATGCACTGAACTCATTCCATGGGTCCTTTACCCTAAGACAACACTTCACACTTGGCTGCATTAAATTGCACTTTCCTTGTTTCAGCCTCAGGTCACCCAGAAAAAGATTTTAAAAGTCCCTCTGTATGCAGCACATGGGACCTAATTAGTTGCTGTATCTGCAAGTTGAGTTTTTCAAGAGGAGGACTTGATAGTTTGTTTGCTGACATTCTCCTCTAGCATCATTTCCATGTACAGGTCTGTGAGCGGCTGTGCTACCAGCACGGCATATCGCATCCTTAAAGTTACATGAAAATCGGCTGGTGTTGTCACTTGCAGCATGACAGAAGGACTACTTCTCCCATTACATTACTCAGGGAGCTTTCATTTGATATCTGGAAACTCATTATTAAGGTGAAGAGACAGGAAGCGGTGTCAGGTACAACAGCCCTGAATGGACATCACCTCATGCTAACAAAAACCTCCCTGTTTTCCAGATTCCTCTGTGTTAATAATACCAGGATATATTCCTCCCATTGTACTGTCTTTACATTTCAAAGAATTAGCTGAGGGTGAAAAACAAGAGAAATATGCAGGATTTTGAGCCAGGCTGCCACTCACATAGGAACATGATGCTGCTGACTCACTCTCCACACTACATGTGTTTTGCTTTGTTTTTCTAGCAGTTGGGATGGGTTTATGTGCAACCAAACACACCATCTCTCCTGATCCCCCTTGTGACCAATGCTCCAGGACAGCTGATTAGAATTAAAATCAGAATATGTTCTCGTTGGAAGAAACAGAAGCTGTAGTGTCTACATTACACAGCACTTTAAGACCACCACCATGGGGACGTAAAGGTCTTCATCAGAATAAGAAAGATGTTGAGATAAGTCAGTGATCCAAGAGGTAGGATGAAATAGTGGGAGGGCACTGGGAGGCGATGAGATAAGCCACATCAGCTGCCAAAGGTAGGCAGCTGGGACTCTGGGAGACAGGACCCAGGAAGATCCAAATAGTTCCGCTGATGGTATCTCCTTCTTGTTGTTAGCGGTCCTTGATTTGGCCCTCAACTCATGGCAACCCCATGCATAACAGAACAAAATGCTGCCCGGTCCCCATGATCTGTTGGGGATTGGATCATTGTGGTTCATAAGGTTTTCATTACCTGATTTTCACATGGCATCTTAGTCTGGAAGCTCTACTAAAACCTGTTAAGCATCATAGTAACACTCATGCCTCCACTGACGGATGTGGGGAGGCTGTACATGAAGTACATTGGCTGGGAATCAAACCAATGTCTCCTGCATGGAAGGTGAGAATTCTGTCACTGAACCACCAATGCTCCCGGCATCTCTTTGACCTAGTGCTATTTTTGATGGGTACAATTTAGCTGCCAATAATGTTTTTACAGCAGAGGTGATGGTGAAAGCCAGAGTGGTTAGGGGATTGATGGCAAAAAGCATTGGGTCAGATTTTTGCCCTCTATATTATAAAGGGCTGTTGGTGGTCTTAGAGCAGGGCTTTTTTCTTTTTGAAAGGTAGCATTCTCTAAGCCCTTGGGGTCTGAGAAGATTGGTTATCTATTGGCCAGCCCTGGAGGATCTATTCCTCTTTTCCGTTCTCCACAAGCAGAGTGAATATGAAGCCTGATATTACAGCTGAAATCTCCAGAAGGGTTCTGAGAGGCCAAGATAGAAATGGCTGCATATGACCCTCTACACCTTTGTCTCCACTATGCCTGTGGCCTGACTCTGTTCATATACCAGAAGGTTCCAGATCCTTCTGTCAGACTCTCTCCTCTTTTTCTCACTAGCACTTTCCTTTTGTCTTGCTTTCTCTACCCTCCAAAAACACCCTTGTTCTTTCTTTCTGTTGATTCTTAGCCCCATTTCCCCAAAGCTCGGAATTTATCTTTGAGTTTTAGATTTATCATAATCTTACATCTCTTAACTTGCATGTTTTAATCTCTTACCTTGATAGTTCTGAGCTTCTCTTTGTTTTCTCACCAGTTATTTTGTTCCGCCTTATTTTTAAACTCTTAATGTAGTACTAGAACCCTAGTGGCACAGTGGTTAAGAGCTACAGCTGCTAACCAAAAGGTTGGCAGTTCAGATCAACCAACCGCTCCTTGAAAACCCTTTGGGACAGCTCTGCTCTGTCCTATAGGTCTATGAGCCGGAATTGACTCAACACCAACTGGAGTGTAGCATTAAGGGGCCCTAGTGGTGCAGTGGTTAAGCACTTGGCTCCTAACCGAGAGGTCAGCAGTTTGAACCACCAGCTGCTCTAGGGGAGAAAGATGTGGCAGTCTGCTTCCATAAAGATTTATGGCCTTAGAAACCCTATGGGGCAGTTTTAGTCTGTCCTATAGGGTTGCTGTGAGTCAGAGTTGACTCAAAGGCCAATAAGTTTGGGTTTTTTTGTAATGTAGCACTTGACATGTTTAGGTCTTTCCTTTGTCTTGTTACTTTTAGTCACCTGTAAGTCATTTTAAAGCTTTTTGGACTTTTTTTTTATTTTCTAGTTTAATTTTGCTTAAAAATTATTAAAGATAATTTATGTGTTTTTTTACACTCCCTTTACTCTTTTTTCCTTTTTTAAAATTTTATAGTACTATTTGCCATGTTCTATAACTGACATGTCTGTCAGTTTGTTGTACTGTGGGGCTTGCATGTTGCTGTGATGCTGGAAGCTGTACCACTGGTATTCAGATACCAGCAGTGCCAACCATGGCGGACGCATTTCAGCTGAGTTTCTAGTCTAAGACAGACTAGGAAGAAAGACCCGGCAGTCTACTTCTGAAAAGAAGTAGCCAGTGAAAACTTTATGAATAGCAGCAGAACATTGTTTGATATAGTGCCAGAAGATGAGCCCTCCAGGTTAGAAGGCACTCAAAAGATGACTGGGGAAGAGGTGCCTCCTAAAAGTAGAGTCAACCTTAATGATGTGGATGGAGTCAATCTTTCAGGACCTTCATTTGCTGATGTGACTCAAAACGAGAAGAAACAGCTGCAAACAACCATTAATAATTGGAACATGGAATGTATGAAGTATGAATCTAGGAAAATTGGAAATCATCAAAAATGAAATGGAACACATAAACATAGATATCCTAGGCATTAGTGAGCTGAAATAGACTGGTATTGGCCATTTTGAATTGGACAATCATATGGTCTACTATGCCAGGAATGACAGCTTGAAGAGTAACAGCATTGCATTCATCATCAAAAAGAACATTTCAAGATCTATCCTGAAGTACAACGCTATCAGTGACAGCAGATAATATCCATACGCCTACAAGGAAGTCCAGTTAATACAACTATTATTCGAATTTACACACCAACCACTAAGGCAAAAGAGGAAGAAATTGAAGATTTTTACTAGCTTCTGCAGTCTGAAATTGATCTAACATGCAATCAGGATGCATTGGTAATTACTGGTGATTGGAATGCGAAAGTTGGAAACAAGGAAGAAGGATCGGTAGTTGGAAAATATGGCCTTGGTGATAGAAATGATACCGGAGATCACATGATAGAACTTTGCAAGATCGACAGCTTCTTCATTGCAGATACCTTTTTTCACCAACATAAACAGTGACTATACATGTGGACCTTGCCAGATGGAATACACAGGAATCAAATTGACTACATCTGAGGAAAGAGACGATGGAAAAGCTCAGTATCATCAGTCAGAGCAAGGCCTGGGGCCGACTATGGAACAGACCATCAATTGCTCATATACAATTTCAAGTTGAAACTGAAGAAAATTAGAATAAGTCCAGGAGATCAAAAGTATTTTAACCTTGAGTATATCCCACCTGAATTTAGAGACCATCTCAAGAATAGATTTGACACGTTGAACACTAATGACCGAAGACCAGACAAGTTGTGGAATGACATCAAGGACATCATACATGAAGAAAGTAACAGGTCATTAAAAAGACAGGAAAGAAAGAAAAGACTAAAATGGATGTCAGGAGAGACTCTGAAATTTGCTCGTGAAAGTTGAGCAGCTAAAGCAAAAGGAAGAAATGATGAAGTAAAAGAACTGAACAGAAGATTTCAAAGGGCGGCTTGAGAAGACAACGTAAAGTATTATAATAATATGTACAAAGAGCTGGAGATAGAAAACCAAAGGGAAAGAACACATTCGGCATATCTCAAGCTGAAAGAACTGAAGAAAAAATTCAAGCCTTGCTTTGCAATAGTGAAGGATTCTATGGGGACGCTATTGAACAACGCAGGAAGCATCAAAAGAAGATGGAAAGAATACACAGTCATTATACCAAAAAGAATTGGTCGACGTTCAGCCATTTCAAGAGGTAACATATGATCAGGAACCGATGGTACTGAAAGAAGAAGTCCAAGCTGCACTGGAGACATTGGTAAAAAAAACAAGGCTCCAGGGAATTGACGGAATATCAACTGAGATGTTTCAATAAACAGATGCAGCACTGGAAGTGCTCACTTGTCTATGCCAAGAAATTTGGAGGACAACTACCTGGCCAACCAACTGGAAGAGATCCATATTTATGCCTGTTGATGCTCCTAGGCTGCCATTTTGCTTAGTCATTATACTATTGTTGTTAGGTGCCATTGAGTCAGTTCCAACTCATAGCGACCCTGTGTACAACACAACGAAACACTGTCCGGTCCTGCGCCATCCTCACAATCATTGTTATGCTTGAGCCTGTTGTTACAGCCCCTGTGTCAATCCATCTCATTAAGGGTCTTCCTCTTTTTCACTGACCCTGTACTTTACCAAGCATGATGTCCTTCTCCGGGGACTGATCCCTCCTGACAACATGTCCAAGGCATGTAAGACGTAGTCTCGCCATCCTTGCTTCTAAGGAGCGTTATGGCTGTACTTCTTCCAAGGCAGACCTGTTCATTCTTTTGGCAGTCCGTGGTATATTCAGTATTTTTCACCAACACCACAATTCAAATGCATCAATTCTTCGGTCTTCCTTATTCGTTGTCCAGCTTTCGCGTGCATGTGATGCAATTGAAAATACCATGGCTTGGGTCAGGTGCATCTTAGTTTTCAAGGTGACAGCTTTGCTTTCCAATACTTTGAAGAGGTCTGTTGCAGCAGATTTGCCCAATGCAAAGCCTCTTTTGATTTCTGGACTGCTGCTTCCATGAGTGTTGATTGTGGATTCAAGTAAAATGAAATCCTTGACAACTTCAAGCTTTTATCCATTTATCATGGTGTTGCTTATTGGTCCCGTTGTGAGGCTTTTTGTTTTCTTTATGTTGAGGTGTAATCCATAGTGAATGCTGTGGTCTTTGATCTTCATCAGTAAGTGCTTCAAGTCCTCTTCACTTTCAGCAAGCAAGATTGTATCATCTGCATAACACAGGTTGTTAATGAGTCTTCCTCCAATCCTGATGCCCCCTTCTTCTTTATATAGTCCAGTTTCTGGGATTATTTGCCCAGCATACAGATTGAATAGCTGTGGTGAAAGGATACAACCCTGACGCACACCTTTCCTGACTTAAACCACATGGTATCCCCTGGTTCTGTTCAAACAACTGCCTCCTGGTCTGCATACAGGTTCCTCATGAGCACGATTAAGTGTTCTGGAATTCTCATTCTTCACAATGTTATCCGTAATTTATTATGATCCACACAGTCGAATGCCTTTGCATAGTCAGTAAAACACAGGTAAACATCTTTCTGGTGTTCTCTGTTTTTAGCCAGGGGTCCATCTGACATCAGCAATAATATCCCTGGTTCCAAGTCCTCTTCGGAATCTGGCCTGAATTTCTGGCAGTTCCCTGTTGATATAATGCCGCAGCCATTTTTTGAATGCTCTTCAGCAAAATTTTACTTGCGTGTGATATTGATGGTATTGTTCGATAATCTCCTCATTTGGTTGGGAGTTTTAGTCCCTACCTTCAGAGACTTTACAATCTAGTTGGTGATACAAAAAATATGCGTAAAATAGTAATATGACCTACAGGTCTTTACATCTCCTGATGTTTCTCTCCCTCCCTCCTCCTTTGTCTCACTAAAGGACTACTCGTCCTCAAGTCATATGTTTAGGTTACTTTCTCTAGGGAATCTGTCATGCCTAGGCTTTCAGTGAACCCTGTTCTGACCTTCGTCTTTGCACTTGCAATTTTCTGTTTAGCTTTGCAATTTCCTATTTACCTGCCTTTCCCTCATTAGACAGTAAGCTCTTTAAGAGTGGGGACTATGACTAGTTCACTGTTTTATTACCAGAACCCAGCACAGGTAGATGCTCAACAGTTTTTTTAATGAATGAATCAATTAACTATAAGGTAGCATATGTTACATGCAAAAGAATAGAAGAGACAGCAACTCTTGAAGAAATTTAGAAGCAAACAGGGCAAATGATTCATTAAGGCACTATGGTAGAATTGTGGAGATGAAGCGTGAGTGGTCTGGCAATTTTTGTGACTCTAGGTACCTGGTTGTAGGCACCGTCACTTCTCACCTGGTGTTACATTTTGGATGGGAGCCCCTGGATCACAAGGAAGTTGATACTGGTTGGTGAGCATTCCTCTAGCTGATGCAGTATCAGAATGCTGAGCTCCACACTTCTAGATCTCTCTCTCTCTCTCTCTCTCTCTGTGTGTGTGTGTGTGTGTGTGTGTGTGATGACAACTGGGCCTGATGATCTCTTTCAGCCAACCTCCATCACTAGCATTTCCTGAAAGCCACTGTATGTAGCAGTCTGTGGAATGATAGAAAGGACCTAATTACCACAACCCTCACACTTCTGTTCTGGTGGGGAGCCTGGGCATACATAAAGAAATACGTACAAAAATACCTGTAAGAGTGACACACTCAGAGAAACCTTTACAAACAAGCACAGTGCAAAAGTGACAGAGACATGAAAATGACCGGTGGTCAACCTGCTGAAGTTGTATAAATAGACCGGAAGGAAAAAGGATGAAAATGGTGAGGGTGTCTGGTGGGGCTCGTTTGCTAAAGAAGACTGCAGAGGATGTTTGGCCCGGGGCGGGGGAGGTGGTTGTCGTGTGCCATTGAGTTGATTCTGACTCACAGGGACCCTATAGGACAGAGCAGAGCTGCTTCATTGAGTTTCCTAGGCTGAAATCTTTACTGAAGCAGACCAACAGATCTTTTCTCTCGAGGAGCTGCTGGATGGGTTTGAACTGCCGACCTTTCTGTTAGCCACCAAGCTCTTAACCATTGTATCATCGGGGCTAATGGCAAGCATATTGTGCAAAATGTAAAGAATAGATGGTCGTGTGTGTGAGTATGGGATCAGAAGGGTTGGTAGGTGTGAGGATTCTTGCTCCAGGCCAGAGAGGCTGGGTGGGAGTGATGAATGAGAGGGCAACTGCTAGTGGACAAGAAGGGAGAAGAATGACAAATGTCAGGAATGACGTCCCACTTTTCGAAGTGCTTCCTGTGTTGAGGCTCATCAATACCTTATATACCAGTACCTTCCATGCAGTCTGTGGATATAAGGCTTGGCTGTAGATGTATGGGCTTGTGTCTTAACAACCCAGAGGGGAGGTTGGAAGGATGATTGTTTAGTAAGGTTCAATGTGATTTCTTTAATAGGTTTGTACTGAGGCTCTAGTGTGGGCTTGGTACTATACAAAGGGCTAGTAGATACAATGACGGGTCTGACATAGGCCTGCCCCTAACATAGGCACTCAGCAGCAATGGGAGCATCTAGTAAGAGGTTCAAACTCCATGAAGGTGGCTTTTAGGAAAGGAAGCAATCAGAAGCTTCTTGAGGTATTTGAGAAGGGCTGTCACCTGCTCAAAGAATGCTTGAGGGGGATGATTTAACTACAGAGTCCATATTGGACTGGGAGGAGAAGGATTTGAGTTGGGAGGCTGGCCAAGTGCTGTCACAGCCATCCAGGAACAAGGGGTAGCATCTGGCCTTGAATGAGGATAGAGACAAAAAATGATAAAGACATATTTCCAATTTTGGCTTGATGTGGTGACACTGAATGATAGAACAGAGTACAGAAAAGTAGAGAAAGGCAATGCCATAGCTTCAACTCTCGCAAGACTAACTTCCTATGGGGACCTTCCAGAAAATATTTATTAGAAGGAACACAGGCTGGAAAGTTAGAAACCTGAAACTTGGCTTTACTCCTGGCGATTAGACCTTCAGGGAGATCATCCCTAGCTTATTTATCCCAAGATGAGGCCATCCTTCCCAACCTCAAATGGCCTATGATTTACAGTATTACTTTGATGGGAAGACTGTCACATCTTCTTCCTGCAGAGCAGCTGGTGGGTTTGAACCACTACCTTTCGGTTAGCAGCCAAGTGCATTAACCACTGCACCACCAGGGCTCCTGCAATACAGTGTGCTAAATGCTGTCTCTGAAGCACTCACAAGGGAATCCTGTGAAACTGTGTGTGCACAGGTCTGTTTTATCTGGGGCTGACACCATCTCACTGTGTTCACAGACCACATCTCTCACAAATGTTTCACAGCCCACCTCCTTGGCCAAGGCCCCTCAGACTTGAAGCCACCATGCCCCTCTCTCCTCAGAAGCCCACCACATGCTCTGCTACCATATTTGGTCTATGGTGCCTTAATTTTCATTTTATGTTCATTTATTTGCTGTTTACTCCACGTTTTCAGTACTTCGCTTGCATTAGGTGTTGTGGTAGATACGCAGTAGTGTTTACAGGCAAGAACCATGGGTCACATTTGTTAGTCATTCATAGCGCTAGATCTGAACATGATAGGCAATCAATAAACATTTGTTTGATTGATTAAGATTCCCAGATTGAGAACCTGCACGGTTAGAAGGAGCCAAAACGAATCTCCAAGAAACCAAGAAAGTGAATTCAAGCGCAGCTGCAGTGCTGCCCGGATTTCAATTTGATAAATGCAGTCCGCAAGCCCACTCTTGACCCTCTCAGTACATAGTGTCAGAGGCTGCAAAAACTACTTTCAGAGTGTGCAAGCTCACTGTTGTGGAGAGAAAGGAAGAGTTGGGCTCTTGAAGGTTGTTTTGTGAAATAGATCTCAGTCCAACAGGGAAGATGTTAAGAAGCAAAAAGAAAGAAAAAATGTATTGTTGTTATTTTTACCTGCATCCTGTTTCTGGCTGAGCCACTGTCTTGTGAAGGGGCCTTGGCACATAAGCTGCTTCTGAGTACCAATTTTCCAATCTGTAAAATAACTCTTGTCCTTGATCTTCAGCTCACAGGGGTGTTTGGAAGCCTAGGGAGGTGATGTCTGCGCTGTGCACTCAGGTTCTTGGACAAAAGATGTATAAATAAAGGCACTCACTCCTATTTATAGAGTACACAGTGGTTCATAAGTGTATTTAATGCCCTCTCCCCTCTCCTCACATCTCATCACCCAAACGTCTCCCCTCTGCCTGTACCCAGAAGCACGGCTGTTCTGATCTAGCTACAGTAGGATTAATTGAACAAAGACCGTTTGAAATCCCACTTAGTTTACCCAGCCTGCCTGTTGTTCAGGGCTTTTGCAAGCCGGTCTCTTCATTAAGAAAGAGAAAAAAGACATCACTCGGAATGGCAACTCCTTAGTTCCTTTATCGGGTCAGCTTTATCCTGAAGGGTCTCCTTGCCCCTCAAGCCATCTCTTCATCTAAAACTCATTTTACATTGTGATGGTGGGACTCGGGGACTCTCTTGCTCAGTTGCCTTGGCAACAGCTTCTGTTTGTTGCAGGTACTGTTTAGTGTTTGGCCATTGTTGTTTTCCCCTCTGCCTCACAGTATAAGAGGGACAAGTAGACTATGGAGTAGGTGAACCAAGGAGACTCTCCAATGAGTGACAAAAGGAGGAGTGAAAGAGTGAGCACACTAAACCTCTAGAAGGGCCACTGTTGGACCTTTGGAGCCTACAGAGTAGTGATACATTTAACAAAAGCAATTAGAACCAGGGAACAATTTATCTAGAATGATGTAAAGCAGGCATTTAGAGACCTTGATATGATGAACCGATTCCTGAGAGATTCATGAGAATAGCGGACTTCACAGCTTAATATCTCTTCAGGGTAGACCATGGAAACACACTGGGTACGTTTTCCTCTTCTTCAGCGAGCTTAGACGTTGTGGATCCACCGACATGTACCAAAAGTCTGCTCAGAGCAGGAGCCCTGGGGGCACAGTGGTTAAGAGCGCAGCTGTTAACCAAAAGGTCAGAAGTTCGAATCCGCTAGCCACTCCTTGGAAACCCAATGGCATAGTTCTACTCTGTCCTATAGGGTCACTATGAGTCGAAATCGACTCAATAGTAATGTTTTGTTTTGGTTTTGGCTCAGAGCAAGGTCCTGTGGTTGACATGCAACTCGGCAAGAATTTTCCCTAGTGTTTGCATATCACATGCATCCTTAAAGCACAAACATCGTACTCAAGTCGTTTTACTTAACATCAGATGGACATTTATTCCTGCTTTTATTTAATTTTTCTTCATTTGGAAAACTTGGCATAGTTGTACAAGAACAGACAACTTTATGACTTGTGAGTTTGAAGGAAAGGGGTATTCAACCCATTCATCAGCCAAGCGTCATCACCTGCCTCCGTAAGTGACTGGTTATTCTTTGTGTCATCACCACGTGTGACTCTCATGTCACAGCAAGAGCTCTAGGTGGAGTGAGTTGGGATGGATTAGTCTGAATGTGAATCCCAGGTTCAAAAAATGCATATTTAGAACTTATTCATCTTTTTATTTATTTATTCAACAAAATATACGTCTCTATATCGGGTTCTGATTATTTGCCAGGCACTGCACTGGGCACTAGGAGTATAGTCGTAAAGAAAGTGATAGAACATCAGTCAACGTTGGTGCCCATATAAGTGCTTCTAGCATTAACAAAAAGATTAGGTGGAGGAGATAGAATTTCCACCCTCAAAATTTACCATAAAATGACAGAACTTTGGCTTTGAAAGGGCCTTCAGATACCATTATCTCCAACCACCTATTCAAAGCATGAATTCCTGTTTCAGTGTCCCTTGGAGAAGGTCCATTCCTTCATCGCTCACTTCTTCTCTAACAGCAGCTCCACCTTCAGCACATTCCCCAAATCTGTGCACCCCCACCTCCTACCTGTCTTACTTCAGTTGTCTCCTAGTTGTCTTCTTTACACTTCCATTCTTTCCCTTCAATAATCTATTCTTGTCACAGAAGACAGTATTCTTTTTAAAATGCAGATCAGATCAGATCATTTTTTTCTGCTTAAAACCCTCTGAAGGCTTTCTCTGCACGTAGATTAAAACCTTGACAACCCACCCTGCCCCATAAATCCCTAATATGCTAAGGCCTCCACATATCTCTCTGGCCCACTTCCCTGACATCCCAGTATAGCATTTATCACCACCTAAAGAGCATTTGTTTGGTTGCTTATTTCTTCTACTGCCTCCCAGCCACCACCAAACACCCACACCAAGATACACGTTAAGAACTCAGCTCCTTGGGAGCCAGTACCTTCTCTGATTTGTACACTTCTTCATGTAAAATTGTCTGTCACGTAGGAGACATTCGTGATTATTAGTTGAATTTAAAAAAATACATATGACCTCTTTAAGACCTCTTTTAATAGTACGGGTCTTTCTGTATTATAAGGGTCCCCGGTGTATATATTATTCTAACAGTTTGTTTAGTGTGGTTTTCTTTTTTTTTTAATGCTGTGCAAAATTTTCTTTCCCTTTAACATCTACTCATTGAACTTGGTTCTGTGTTATGTGAAATTTAACCCAGTTCTTCTCTAAGTAAGCTCTTTAAATGTGGCACATAGCTTTTCTGTCTCACCACATGTGTTTTCAGGCTAAACACAGTTCCTTTAACCATGTGACCTACGCTGATTTTCAAACCCTTCTCTGTCTTGCTGCTTCTTCTCTTGAAAACTACCAGTTTGCCTAGTTCCCTCTTAAAATGCAGCAATTGGTTTAGTTATATATTACAGCTACCTAAGGAAGACAGGATGAGTCAATTAACAGGAGACATTTGGCTAGTGAAAAAGAAACATGATCCAATGTTATAAAATGTTTATTGATCACTTACATGAAACTAGTTTAATGTCAGACCAATTAAACCTAATTGAAGGCTCTCCTCTGCCAACCCAAGCACACCTTCCCTTGTGTTTGGAGCAACGAACCGATGCATATATTAGTGAAAGCTGTTGAAATTAGTTCTCTGTTCTTAACCGCTCCTAATGCATGCTGGTGCTCAATAAATATGATATCAAAATAATTATAATAAGATCATGCTAAATCCAAGACTCGGTAATTAATGAAGAAGTATTTGAACTGTCGATGGTGTCTTGAGCCCTAAAGGGAAAAATAATAACCTGACAAAATAAGTGAAATATGAGATCAACCAATTAATTAGCAGAAAAATTTAATCTGATGCTCTCAAAGTAGGCCAATTAAAATGCACTGTTACTATTTAAGATTAATTAAGCAAGGCGCTAGATTCTCAACACAGTTTGAAAATAGACCTTATTCCTACCCTCAGGGAACTTAAAGCTAATTTAAGCAGTTGTATATAAAAGGACAGAGGAACAGGAGGTGTGATGTTGATTTGACTTACTTAATGGAGCTCTTCCTCTAGGGTTGGGAAAAGGGCAGGGAAAGGCTCTTACCACCACTACACTCTTCCAGCATTTTCCTCAGCTCCTTGACTGGCCTCATCCTTCTTTCAGTCTCGACTGGAGAGTGGAGAGACCAGATGACAGCAATTGAGGACAGAAGAAATTAGTGGGGGGAAAAAGAAAAGTTTTCTAGGAAGTGTGAGGACTTCTACACTTGGCTGAGTTAGTGGAAAAGAGAAACCCAAATGTCACTAGTGCCTTTGATAATTCATTAGGAATAACTACGACAAATACAAAATAACTGAAACCATCATCTTGCCTTCCAGCATCCTTAAGGGAGTGCAGATATCTACTCTTAAATCTGATGATAGTATAAGGGTAAACCACAAAATAGCCCACTAACTGCTCATTTACCTTTAACGTATTCTTATCTTGGAAATAATAATAATAGTCTAAATGCTTTTATAATTTTCAAGAAGTTCTTTAACCTCTTCTAAGCCTTCTCCTTGTGAAACACTTAAGTTTGGTGGTCTCCAGCACTTCTGCTCACAATGTCCCCATTCCTTTCATCTCACTAGAAGGAAGTTCAGGAGCAGGACCATCTTCTCTCTCTTCTGCATTACACACTGTTGGGATGCCCCTTGAATTGCTTTTCCAGCAGTTTGAATGGATTATCTTGAGACACCTTCTTTTCTTACCTGTTGTCCTTGAGAACCATTGGTGCTCATATAGAAGATGTCAGGAGAACTGTTTCTGGCTGGACAAGGGCCATGGCTCTCTGTCTCAAATCAGACATACCTCCAGGCCTAGGACTGATGAGCATCATGCTTTTGTTGGCGCCTTCAGCAATGTAACAGGCCAAAATGGAAAAGGATTTGCCAAAATGGGTTTTAGGTGATTTAAACACATTAAGTTATCATTGTGCTAAGGCAAGAAAGAGCTCTGTACCCATCTTCTAATACTGTTCTTGTTGTTTGTTATTAGTTGCTGTGAAATCAGCCCCCAACTCATGGTGGCCCCAGTGGAACACCAAGCCTCCACCAATAGATAGGTGGGATTTGCGCTTGAGGTACATTGGCCAGGAATTGAACCTGGATCTCCCACATGGAAGATGAGAATTCTAACATTGAACTACCAGTGCCCCCTACTAAAACTATTACCAACTCACAGAACCACATATCTGTCTGTGCTCCACCTGTGTCCATGATTTCTAGGTGAAGGAGTACAAGTACTTGCCTAAAGCAGTAGCACTGCTCACAGCTTTACTTGATTTCTCGATATACACGTGTACATGGTAACGCCATGGTAACACTTATACAAGCTGTGGGTTATTGAGCTCTTGCTGTAGTTTATTAAAGCTAAGTGCTTTCCAAGCATTATTTCATTAAATCCTCACAACCTATGGAGGTAGACGTTATTGTTAATTCCCATTTTATAGTAATAAAGATGTTGGAGCTTAAAAATTAAGTAACATGGTAATTGGCAGACGATAAAGCTCAAATCCATGTCTGTCTGGTATGAATTTTCCTTCTGTGAACATGTGTGCTTTCCCACTCCCCTGGGAATAACTTGCCAATGGATGGAGGCTGCATTCACCACTGGGACATGCACAGTTTTGAGACACAGTTGCTTTCCCTAATGTGCACACCCACATAGGTATACCTGGCCCTTCTGTCCATTGACTTGATCTCACTCTCTGCATAATCTTTCTGTGCATTGTATGTATACTTGACTGTTACAACAATTTTACCATAAATTACTGAGGCTGAAGGGTGTTGAGCATCTTCATGGCAACCACTCTTTATCCACTGTGTCTGTGGTCACACTTGCACTGTGTTACCAAGCATCTCATTAAATGTGCTTACTTATTTAAAAGTTTACATTGTTTTCCTCATCAGCCTAGTCTGAAATTAGCAATTTGTACCTTCACCTCTGCTCGAGAATAAAGGAATACAGCAGAAAATGGAATAGGTTCTTTTTTTTTAGGGGAGGGGCGGGGGAGACAGTTGTAAAGTATCACTTTCGTTGTCCTGAGGGCTAAAAAAAAAAAAAGTTTGAAATTGCAGCAAATTGGGATCTCAGGGCCAAATCCATCTTCCTCTTAAGAATCTACTCTTCCTTGGAATTTCTTGGGGTTTTCCACATATTTAGTGTTCTGAATTTAAAATCTGGATCCCCCCAGTAAAGTGTACAAAGTCCCCCTCTACCTCAGCTCCTCAGCCTGGAAACCCCAGGCCAAACAGCCTTAAGGAAGGAAGCTTTTGTTTGTTTTTTACCATACACACTTGGATTTCTTTAATATTTCTTATCACTTAAAGGGGAAGGACTAGGGCACATATGATGTGGAACATCAAGGAAATTATGTGAGGGTTCTTTGGGCTAGTGAGGTAATATAGTATATTGAGGCAATAGTGGGCAAATTAGCCAGTTACTGCCTCCATTCTCTGACACCTTTGGTGGAAAAGAAATTATGAAGGAATAATTGAGAGGCCTTGATGACTGATGGAATGTGGAAGGCAATGGAGAAAGAGGAGTCCAAGATGATAGAAACATATAGCGCTTGGGTTACTGGGAGAATAATGATGCTATTAACTGAAGGGAAAAAAAGTCAGAAGGAGGAGCCACGAGGCATGAGGGGAGAAGGGAAAAGAAATGATGGATTCAGCTATAAAGTTGTTGAGTTTGAGGCGATGCTTGAAAATTAACTTGCATGTGACCAGCCGGCAGTTTGAATGGTAGAAGTGGAGTTCAGGAATAAGATCTAGGTAGGATAAAAATGTGAAGGTCATGTGCATACAAAGAGATGAGTCTCTGGGATGGAGAGGAGGGATGAGGCTTGAACCTTGAGAAATGCTTGCCCTTGAGCAAGCAGCCAACACAGAAAAGCAAGTTGAAAAGTTAGAAACGAATGAACTATGCAGGGGAGGGTAAATAGGATAATGCCAAGTCTTGGAAGCCGAGGAATGATAATGCATTATTTTCTGATACAACTGTAAGAATTCAGTCAGATTAAAAGTGTTGAAGCGTTTCATAAGCTATCGAATGCTATACCAATCTTTACTCCTAAAGTCGTTATTTAAAACCAACATTTGCTGAGGAAATAGAATGTATTGAAAGGAATCAGTGTCAGAACCACTAAAACCTGACTGACCACCCACCTTGACTGGACCTTGTTACTGAAGAGAGTGTCCAATTAGGACACTGCAGGAAAACACACACTTTATTACTCAGTTGAACCATATGAAATGACCTTTTTTTATGTCATACAAAAATGGCCATTTCATGTGGTTCATCCTGATAACTGGTACATTGTTCTCCATACCTACTCAGGTGACCGCCTTTGAGCCTTAGGAACTGGTTTCAACTAACCTGCCCCAGTCATCTTTCCCTTGGTCCTCGCCTTTGTTTCCTTGGTCATTCTAAATGAGATTCTTGAGGGCTGGAGAGGCTGCATGATTGATTAGTGTTAAACAACTAGTTGGTCTCAAGGCTTACATCAAAAAACTGTTGTAACTGCTACCTACTCTTTAGGCCTCCCCACAATACTCTTTCTCTGAGCGAAATGAGCATCTTCAAGAAATCAAGACTGGGGGAAAGACTCTGCCTCTATCTTTCCCCCAACTGGATGCACAAAAAAATTCTCAGTGATCTAATATAACAGTCAAGGCATTCCTACAACAGAGCAGATAACTTAGTGCACCATGGCAAAGAAAGGGTTGAGGTGTGTCATCATTTTGATTGGCACAAGGATACTCATCCATGGTCTGGTGAGTTTCATAGCCAGAGCGAAGCAGAGCACTGAGGGAATTACTGTAATTATGCAAATCAATGACCCAATTAAGAACTTCCTTTTGTACATAGAGTCCCAGCATTTGAATGCCTGATCAGTTGTTCAAATGACCAGATTTTACCTGGTCTCATTAACATGCAGTCTTTAAAATGCATATTCACCCAATTCATGTAAAAGCTAGTCTCTGCAGATGGAATTCTTCCCAAATATGTAAGTGGTTCTAAGTAGTTTAAAAAGTTTTAAAAAGCACAGTAAGTAACTTGTACATACCCTGTTGATCATTAATAGAAGTTTCTACAAAATGGAAGTCAGCAGAGAGAACCATTAAAGTGCAAATGGGGCAATTATGGACTGCCAGCCTTACTCTTCCTGTCATTCTGCATGATTGCTGCCCCTTTGCCACCTCCACAGCCGTTTGAGCAGGCTGACATAGATTCTTGATTCTTTGGTGCGGGTTCAGGGAAGGGAGATATTCCAAGCCACATCTTTATATCCAGAACAACATGCAAGAGGTTGAGATAATGCTTGATTGTTCAAAAAAATTAAACCTGGCCTCATATTTCTCCCTCAAAATGACAATTGTATTCTGACTTTATCTTTGCCTCTTCAGGGTCTTGTAATATTCACCCCCAACGCCCCCCCACCCTGCCTTCTTCTTTTCGTAAATACAATTTCATGATGAAAATTTGAAAATAATGTGATAACAGTTGATTGCCAGGGAATGTAGTTGCTTCTGCCTTTCTCTTCTTAGAGACACCAGTGAGCTTTTTCATTTTAAATATGAGAAAGATGCATATGTAGAGAAGTTGATATAGTGTCAGATATGTCATATAAAATTATCATACCATAAGTATATTACAAAATGTATACAGTTTATATACATTTAATAGATATGATGTATGTTTTTATTTAAATGTGTAACATTAGGAAAACCCAGCAATATACTTTAGAAAATTGAGTGTTAACAGAAACGGTAATTTTTATACCTATGGCATGCTTCTGAAAGTTAATTTTCTTCACAGACTGTGGTAATTTTAACAAGAATATCCTAATACTACTCAGATGCTCATGAACAACTTCCATGCATTGAAAAATGGGTCTGAAATAAGATTTGGGGCTGCCATTTTCATAAATGAGATTATATTTTGTGCATGTAGCCCCAATTTTAACATTTTCTAAAATCTGAAATTAATAAGATGTTCCACTGAATTTTTTTTTTAAGGGGAAAGGCACTGCATATCTTCATCTGATTGCTTCACTCCATAAAATCCCCTTAGGGCTTCATCTAGGCATTGCACCTCTTCAGCAGCTATACTGCTGTTCCTTTGTTAATGTATTCTATAAAGACAACAGAACTGAGTATACAGATTTGCTATAGGCGGAATTTGCCATCCAGGAACATTTAATGGTATGGCAAGTCACAACTTGTTTCTGAAAACATCATCATTGTTTTTTGTGGGGTGTTGAGAGTTTGTTTTGGTTGTATCTGTTTATTTATTATAAGAATTAAGGACTTCGTTGTGGTGCTTGGACTGAGATTATTAGGCTGCGAGGAACCTAGATGACTGACTGTTCTCTGTTCCTCAAGGTCAAGGTCAAGGTTGGTAGACCTGTCTCTGTGTGATTCATTGCTACATGTGAAACAGGGATGGATTGAAGGTAATAACAAGGCTCCTGGAAGAGAACACTTTTATGGGATTAGTTTCTCACTTCTTACCATAACCTCAAGCCTTTATTTCAGTGATGTATGGAACATAAAGTGGCCAGCACAGAGGGCCTGTAAAGTATACATCTTTACTTCTCTGCACCTCAAAATTTCTCAAGTAGTCTTCTCTCGGGATGGTTAAAAACCATCATGGGCCCTGGGCATGCAATTGTGTTGGATGCATCACCCTAAATCGTATCAAACATGTTTGTATATTGCCTATGTATTTAATGTACCCATATCCCACATTAAATCAAATTTATACGTGATTATAAAAGACTGGACTTGAATGACAGTTACAGTTGACTGTTTTTGATATAATGTCTCTGGGTAGTATAAATGGTATAACACTCTAGGCTGCTAACCAAAAGGTTGGAGGTTTGAGTCCATTCAGAGGCACCTCGGAAGAAAGATCTGCCCATCTGCTTTTAAAAAATCATCCACCGAAAGCCCCATGGAGCACAGTTCGACTTTGACACACGTGGAGTCGCCATGAGTCAGAACTGACTCGGCTACAACTGGATTGTTATTTTTTTTATTTGATATAATAACTTTTCTGGATATTTAAACATTTATTATTTTGACCTTTTCAATTTCCTTTTCAAATTTTGGAGACTTTTTTTTTTTTTAAGATTTCAAATGTTTCAAAGCCCTTCAAAAGCCCATAGATCCTGGAGGTCTGAGCCTAGATGTCTTTCCGTCTCTCCTGTCCTACAAGAAAAAGTATCCTTCCTGCTGACCAAGGCTAGCCCTTTTTCTTACGCCTTCAATATCAGCCCTGGTACCCATCAACAAGCATTTAAAAAATGTCTACCACGTGAGCACTTGACCAGGACCAATGATAAAGTGAAGTGAGAATTCCTGTAATAGAGAAAAGGGAATAATGTTTCTTAGGATATGGCTTAGGATGGCTTCACAGAGGAGATGACATTTAAACTGAGCATCACAGATGAATGAGAATTGTCTAGGTGGGGAGGGGAAGAGGAGGTAGGCACCCCAAACAGGGAAATTGTATTGGCAAAAGCATGGCTTTCTCTAAGATCTTGGTCTATGAAGTATCTCTACCTTCCTCATTTTCAAAGACTTCTGAGTCATTGGACCAATTGTATTTTCTTCCTACCTCTCAGATCTTCCTTTCTATGGATGTTACTCCTATCCCATGAAATTAGATGCTGCCCTCATGGGTCTGCCCTCGTTTTCTTTCTCTTCATGTCTCCCTTAATAACCTTACCCATTCTCAAGGCTGTCCACTGTTACTTTATGTGGACACTTGTTGTTGTTAGTTGCCATCAAGTGGACTCCGATTCATGATGACCCAGGTACAACAGAGCAGAACATTGCCTGGCCCTGTATCATCTTCACGATCTTTGGTATGCTGTAGCCCATTGTTGCAGCCACTGTGTATTTTGAGTGTCTTTTAACCTAGGGGGCTCATCTTCCAGCACTATATTCTGTTGTGATCCATAGAGTTTTTTTTTTTTTTTTTTTTTGGCTAATTTTCAGAAGTCAATTGCCAGACGTTTCTTTGTAGTCTGCCTTTTTCTGTAAGCTCCACTGGAACCTGTCCACCATGGGTAACCCTGCTGGTATTTGAAATACCATTGGCATAGCTTCCAGCATCATAGCAATACAGAAGCTGCCACAGTGTGGCAGGTTGACAGATGGTTGGTGGATGTGGAACACTACCCTTCTAAATATCCGAAGTCAAACTTTTTTCTAAACTCAAAGCACTTTTTTCCATTTGCTTGAAGGGCATCACCATGCATCCCAAACTAAGCGTATCATTTCCTCCAAAAAATCTACCCTTTTTTCTGCATTCCTCATTCAGGTTACTACAAGAAGATTCTCTTTGGCATGTAGATTTAAGCTTCAGAGTCATTCTTGATTTCTCCCCATTGACCCACCACATCCAATGACTTGATTGCCCCTCGGCTAACTCTCTTGTCTTTCACTCCTTACCATGTCACTTTCTGCCTGCTAGTTGGTCATTCATTCCCCTCTTGCCTAGATTATTGAAATGGCCTTTGTCTTAGGCTGGGTTCTCTAGAGAAGCAAAACCAGTAAAGTGTATATATATATATAGAGAGAGAGAGACAGATTTATATCAATGAACTGGCTCACGCGGGTTTCAGGGGCTATAACGTCCCAAGCCCATGGGGGCAGGACAGAAGATTCTCCTGATTCACGTAGCCACAGGGGCTGTCTAACCCAAGATCAGCAAGCCAGAAAGCAGGGCTGTTACAGACTTCTCCTGACACGTAGCCTCAGGGGCTGGTGAACCCAAGTTTGGCAGACCGGAGAGCAGGGCTGTAGCAGGCTGTGAAGATCGATGAATCTCAAGATCGGCAGGCAAGCTGCTAGCTCAAGTCCCAAGAACCAGAGGTCAGACAAACAGGAGCCAGCTGCAGGATCTAGAACAAGCGAAAGCCCTGGCAAGGCAAGCAGAAAGAGCTAGGTGGCAGAGGGTGGAGAGATGAAGGCTCAGGTGGTGGGGTGGTGAGCCTCCACAGGGCCTGCCCCCATGGGTATCGTAGCAGATACCATCATAGGGGTCATCATGTATCAGATTTCAACAGGGAAGTGATCACAACATCATACTACTGTCAAAACACTGAGAATTATGGCCCAGCCAAGTTGACACACAATCTTAACCACCACAGCCTCCTAACTGCCTCAGTTCCCACTAGTGCAGGCTAAGTGCTGAAATTACATGATGCCCATGTCTGATAATAGCTTTCCTCTTCTAAGGATATTAAGTACATCCATTATCTAACAAACAAAATTCAAAATGCTCAGCTTATAATTGAAGCCTCTACTACCTACCTTTCCAATATTACACCAAATGTTGCCTTTATATACCCTTTGCCCCATCAAAACAAACTCATTTGCTGCTTCCCATGGGTATCTTGGATTTTCCCATCTCCATGTTTTTGTCTAGAAAGCCCTTGCTTCCCAAATCCAAATTTGACCTTCCCTTAAAGATCCAACTAGAAGGCTCCCTCCTTCACAGAGCGTCTCCTTAGTACTAGACTTCCCTCCCTAGCGTTCACCTCCCACTTCTTATTAAAAGAAAATTCTCCATCTTTGAATTCACACTTAATTTTTTAATTAACTAACTTACTATGTTTTCTATCTGTTATCCCCAGGCATTTTACCCATAGCTCTTAGGGCAATTATTGCACTTTGCATTGATTCTGGAGATGTTCCTCCATAAATATCTGGTAGATGAATGAGTCCAGCCTTTATAGATTTTTTTTTTCCTTTCTCTCTCTCTGACAAGTCTACCTTCTTATCTCTTAGTCATTTGAAAGAATATCATACATGGAGTGAATTTATATATGATTGCAACAAGTTATTTTAAAGGGTAATTTGAAAGGGTAGGTATTTCTGGTGTGAAAGTATAATTCTTTATATACCTATAAAAAGAGAAATTAAGCTGGGGAAGATAATTTTTGTTATATCCTTTTACAGAATATTCATGCCAAAATTTTGTATAATGAAGCAGATGGTAAGCCCAAATCAGTTGGCAATAAAAATGATAATATCAATAATTTAATAATCACTGTTTATTGATACACAGTCCTTGCGTGGTGCAACCTAAAGGATAGTGGATCAGGTCCACCCAGAGGTACCTCAGAAGAAAGGCCTGGCAGTCTGCTTCCGAAAAATAAGCCACTGAACACCCTGTAGAGCACAGTTCTACTCTGACACACATGAGGTTGCCATGAGTCTGACTTGACTCAGTGGCAGTTGGTCTTGGTTTATTGATACCACATATGTTCCAGACACTGTTGTATATAATATGTACATGTTATTTCTCATCCTTATATTTTACAGATTTATAAATTGATACTCAGAGATTAACTTCAATTATCTAAGTACTCAAGATGCACATTTAAAATTCACACTTGGGTCTTATTTTTCTGGATCAGAATCTACTCCCCAAAATGTTTCTGGTTACGTAAGCCTTATGTGTTCCTGGTACCTCCCTTTTCCCTAGTAAAGCTCGTTCCACTTTATGGATTGGCCTCTTTGCTCTATTAATGTAAAGTCATTTTTTCCTAACTTTACACATTCATGTGTTGGTTGTTCCCAGAGGTCTGAAAAGATGAAGTTACCAATGTATAAACAGTGAGGGATTTTCCTCATAGAGATTTGCCTAAGATTATAGCCCAGCAATGCCTGCATTGGAAAGTGGTGTGTGCATTTGCATACCTCTGCCTGAAGCATGTTCCCTGGCACACAGCTGTGCACTGAGCTCAACTCTTTCTGTTAATACTGGCATAGTTTAGTCTAAAAATTTAAATCTAAAAGACTTGTCAGTTATTCCAAAAAAAAAAAAAAAAAAAAAGTCTGTAGTCATCTGCAACAGTGACATCAGCTCTCACCACAGAACTATTCCTTGGAGCAATGGAGGTTCACTGTTCTGTTGTGTGGGCTGACTTGAGGGAGTTCCACATAGGCAGTGTGGTGAGAGTAAGGTACATGGGATTCAATCTTGGCTCTACTGCTTAGGAGCTGTGTAGCCTCCCAGAGTCTCAGTTTCCCTGTGTGTGTAATTAGGGTGGGAGAGGGAATAACACGTATTTTAAAGAGTGGCATGAGTATGTGAGAAAACATGGATCTTGTATAGAGAACATGCCAAGAAAATGGTAGTTATTACTATTATTAATCTCACAGGAAATTTGGGCACCCCAAATGGAAGGGTCCTCTGTTAGCTTCCTGTGGCTGCTATAAAAAAATTGCCAAAACTGGATGGCTAAAACAACATGTAGAGTCCCTTGACAGTGCAAATGGTTAAAATGCTCAGCTGCTAACCGAAAGGTTGGAAGTTTGAGTTCACCCCGAGGCACCTCAGAAGAAAGGCCTGATGATCTACTTCCAAACAAATCAGTCACTGAGTAGGTGAGAGCTTGAACCACACACTTGGTGACCAACTATCTGGACACCTGAGCTGAATCCATACAAGGAAAGTAAAAGGACTCCTGGGCTCACATACCTAGTAATAGATCTAACCATCTGGTGACAGGACGTTAGAGCTTCAAAGGTGCCAATAATCAAACTAGCTCCCATCAGCAGCCTATTTTGGCATATCAGAACAAGAAACTAGGACACAGTAAGCAAAGGTAAAATAAATAAATATAATAGCTTATTGTTGTCTCAGAGACAACAATCAGTATCAAATCACATAAAGAGGCAGACCATGATGGCTTCAGCAAGCTCCCAAAACAAAGAATTAAGAAATCTTCCAGAGGAAGGGAGAAGGGAGATTCTTGGAATTACCGGAGGTAGAACACAAAAGATTAATATACAGGACTCTTCAGGTGATCATGCAAAACTCAGAACAAGCCATGGAACACACAGACCAATCAACAGAGGAACTTCAGATTATAGAAGAGCACAATGACAAGTTTAACAGGCTGCAAGAATCCATAGAGAGCAATCAGAAATCCAGAAGATTAACAATAAAATTTCAGAATTAGACAACTCAATAGAAAGTCATAGGAGCAGAATTGAGGCAATGGAAGTCAGAATTCGTGAGACTGAAGATAAAGCACTTGACACCAACTTATTTGAGGAAGAATCAGATAAAAGAATTTTGAAAAAAATGAAGAAACCCTAAGAATTATGTGGGACTCTTACCAAGAGGAATAATATATGAGTGATTGGAATACCAGAACAGGGAGGATAACAGAAAATACAGAGAGAATTGTTGAAGAATTTGTTGACAGAGGAGTTCCCCAATATCATGAAAGATGACAAGATGATCTATCCACGATGCTCGTCGAACCCCACATAAGGTAGATCCCAAAAGAAAGTTACCAAGACATAAGCAAATTTTCCAAAACCAAAGATAAAGAGAGAATTTTAAGAGCGGCTAGGGATAAACGAAAAGTCATCTACAAAGGAAAGTTAATAAGACTAAGCTCAGACTACTCAGCAGAAACCATGCAAGCAAGAAGGCAATGGGATGACAAATATAAAGCCTGGAAGGAAAAAAATTGCCAGCCAAGAATTATATATTCAGCAAAACTGCCTCTCAAATATGATGGTGAAATTAGGGCATTTCCAGATAAACAGAAGTTTAGGGAATTTGCAAAAACCAAACCAAAATTACAAGAAATACTAAATGGAGTCCTCCAGTTAGAAAGTCAGTAATATCAGATAACAACCTGAGACTAGAACACAGGACAGAGCAACCAGATATCAACCCAGATAGGGAAGTAACAAAAATAAATCAAAGCTAAAACACTAAAAATAAGGAAACAGAGATGTCAGTATGTAAAAGATGACAACATTAAAACAAAAAAGAGGGACACAAAAAGTGTAATCATAGATTTTTCTTATGGAGAGGAAGTCAAGGTGATGTAAAGAAATAAAAGACTTTTAAACTTAGAAATATAGGGGTAAATATTGAGGTAACCACAAAGGAAACTAACAATCCTACACATCAAAATAAAAAACAAGAAAAATATAAAAACTTAGCAAAGACAAAATCAACAACAATGAAAAAGATGAAAAGAAAATACAAAACAAAAATGACTCAGCACAGAAAGTTAAGTGGAACAAAGAAACTGTCAACAACACAAAAAAAGACATCAAAATGACAGCACTAAACTCATACCTGTCAAGAATTACACTGAATGTAAATGGACTAAATGCACCAATAAAGAGACAGAGAGTGGCAGATTGGATTTAAAAAAAAAAATCCATCTATATGCTGCCTAAAAGAGACACACCTTAGACTTAAAGACACAAAAAACTAAAACTCAAAGGATGGAAAAAAATATATCAAGCAAACAACAGTCAAAAAAGAGCAGGAGTGGCCATATTAATCTCTGACAAAATAGACTTTAAAGTAAAATCCATCACAAAGGATAAGGAAGGACACTATATAATGATTAAAGGATCAGTACACCAGGAGAACATAACTATAATAAATATTTACACAGCCAACAACAGGGCTCCAAATACATAAAACAAACTCTAACAGCACTGAAAAGAGAGATAGGCAGCGCCACAATAATAGTAGGAGATTTCAACACACCACCGTCAGTGAAGGACAGAACACACAGAAGCTCAATAAATACATGGAAGATTTAAGTGTCACAGTCAACCAACTTGATCTCATAAACATATACAGAACACTCCACCCAACAGCTGACAAGTATACTTTCTTTTCCATCGCACATGGAACATTCTCCAGAATAGACCACATATTAGGCCATAGAGCAAGCCTTGACAGAATCAAAAGCATCAAAATATTACAAAGCCTCTTTTCTGACCATAAAGCCATAAAAGTGGAAATCAATTACAGAAAAAGCAAGGGAAAAAAATCACACACGTGGAAACTCAACAACACCTTGCTGAAAAACTACTCAGTTGTAGAAAAAATCAAGGATGGAATAAAAACATCCACAGAATCAAATGAGAATGAAAATTCATCCTTCCAGAACCTTTGGGATGCAGCAAAAGCAGTGCTCAGAGGTCAATTTATAGCAGTAAATGCACACATCCAAAAAGAAAGAAAGGTCCAAAATAAAAACATCAACTCTACAAGTGGAACAAAGAGAGAGCAGCAAAAGAAGCTCTCAGGCACCAGAAGAAAGCAAATAATAAAAATTAGAGCAGAATTAAATGAAATAGAAAATAGAAAAACAATCGAAAGAGTTAACAAGACCAAAAACTTGTTCTTGGAAAGATCAACAAAATTGATAAAACATTGGCCAAACTGACAAAAGAAAAACAGGACAGGAAACAAATAACTCGAATAAGAAATGAGATGGGCGATATCACAACAGACCCAACTGAAGTTATATGAATCACAACACAATACTATGAAAAATTATACTCTAACAAATTTGAAAACCTTAGAGGGATTGGACAAATTTCTAGAAACACACTACCTACCTAAACTAACACACACAGAGGTAGAACAATTAAATAAACCTATAACAAAAGAAGAGATTGAAAAGGTAATTAAAAAACTCTCAACAACAAAAAAAGCCCTGGGCCTGATGGTTTCACTGGAGAATTTTACCAAACTTTCAGAGAAGAGTTAACACGACTACTACTAAAGGTATTTTAGAGCATAGAAAATGATGGAATACTCCCAAACTCATTCTATGAAGCAAGCATAACCCTGATACTAAAACCAGGTAAAGACACCACAAAAAAAGAAAATTACAGACCAATATCCCTCATAAACATAGATGCAAAAATCCTCAACAAAATTCTAGCCAATAGAATTCAACAACTTATCAAAAAAATAGATCAGCATGAACAAGTGGGATTCATAGCAGGTATGCAAAGATGGTTCAATATTAGAAAAACAATTAATGTAATCCATCATATAAATAAAAGACAAGAACCACATGATCTTATCAATTGATGCAGAAAAGGCACTTGACAAAGTCTAACACCCATTCATAATAAAAACTCTCTGCAAGATAGGAATAGAAGGGAAATTCCTCAACATAGTTAAGGGCATTTCTACAATGCCAACAGCCAACATCATCCTAAATGGAGAGAGTCTGAAAGCATTCCCCTTGAGAATGGGAACCAGACAAGGAGGCCCTTTATCGCCACTCTTATTCAACATTGTGCTGCAGGTCCTAGCCAGAGCAATTAGGCTAGAAAAAGAAAGTGCATCCAGATTGGTAAGGAAGAAGTCAAAGTATCTCTATTTGCAGATAATATGATCTTATACTCAGAAAACCCCAAAGAATCCATAAGAAAACTACTGGAACTAATCACAGATTTCAGCAAAGTATCAGTATACAAGATAAACATACAAAAATTGGTTGGATTAGTCTACACCAACAAAGAACTTCAAAGAGGAAATCACTGAATCAATAACATTTACAGTAGCCCCCAAGAAGCTAAAATACTTAGGAATAAATCTAACCAGAGACATAAAAGATCTATACAGAGAAAACTACAAGACACTACTGCAAGAAACTAAAAGAGACCTGCATAAGTGGAAAAATATACCTTGCTCATGGATAGGAAGACTCAACATTGTGAAAATGTCAATTCTACCCAAAGCTATCTAAAGACAGTGCAATCCTAGTCCAGGTTCCAACAACATTTTTTAATGAGATGGAGAAACAAATCACGAACTTCATATGGAAAAGGAAGAGGCCCCTGATAAGAAGTGTTACTGAAAAAGAAGAACAAAGTGGGAGGCCTCACACTTGCTAATTTTAGAACCTATCATACTGCCACAGTAGTCAGAACAGCCTGGTACTTGTACAACAACAGATACACAGACCAATGGAATAGAATTGAAAATCCAGACATAAATTCATCTGTGAGCAGCTGATATCTGACGAAGGCCCAAAGTCCATCAGTTGGGGAAAAGACAGTCTCTTTAACAAATAGTGTTGGCATAACTGGATATCCATCTGCAAAAAATTGAAACAAGACCCATACCTCACACCATGCACAAACACTAACTCAAAATGGATCAAAGACTTAAATATAAAATCTAAAATGATAAAAATTATGAAGAAAAAGTAGGGACAATGCTAGGAGCCCTAATACATGGCATAAACAGAATACAAAACGTTACTCACAATGCACAAACACCAGAAGAGAAACTAGATAACTGGAAGCTCCTAAAAATCAAACACTTATGCTCATCAAAAGACTTCATCAAAAGAGTAAAAAAACAACCTACAGACTGGGAAAAATATTTTGGCTACCACAAATCCGATCAGCGTCTAATCTCTAAAATCTACAAGATACTGCAAAATCTCAACAACAAAAAGACAAATAACCCAATTTAAAAATGGGCAAAAGATATGAACAGGCACTTAGCCAAAGAAGACATATAGGCAGCTAATAGATACATGAGGAAATGCTCACAATCTTTAGCCATTAGAGAAATGTAAATCAAAACTATAGTGAAATACCATCTCACCTCAACGAACACATTAATCTAAACAACACAAAATAATAAATGCTGGAAAGGTTGTGGAGAGACTGGAACACTTATACACTGCTGGTGGGAATGTAAAATTGTACAACCACTTTGGAAATCGATCTGGCACTTCCTTAAAAAGCTAGAAATAGAAGTACCGTACGATCCAGCAGTCCCACTCTTTGGAATATATCCTAGAGAAATAAGAGCCGTCACACAAGTAGATATATGCACACCCATGTTCACTGCAGCACTGTTCACAATAGCAAAGAGATGGAAACAACCTAGGTGGCCATCAACAGATGAATGAATAAACAAATTACGGTGTATTCACACAATGGAATACTACGCAACGATAAAGATCAAGGATGAATCCGTGAAACATCTTATAATGCGGATGAATCTGGAAGGCATTATGCTGAGTGAAATTAGTCACAAAAGGACAAATATCGTATGAGAACACTATTACAAGAACCCAAAAAAAAAATCTAAACAGAAAAGAAAACATTCTTTAATGGTTATGAGGGTGGGGAGGTAGAGAGAGCAGCAGTATTCACTAACTAGCTAGTAGATAAGAATTATCTTAGGTGAAGGGAAGGACAACACACAGTACAAGGGAAGTCAGCACAACTGGACTAAACCAAAAGCTAAGAAGTTTCCTGAATACAACCAAACACTTCAGAGTAGCAGGGGCGGGGGTCTGGGGACCATGATTTCAGGGGACATCTAGGACAATTAGCATAACAAAGTTTATTAAGAAAATGTTCTGCATCCCACTTTGGTGAGTGACATCTGGGGTCTTAAAAGCTAGGGATCAGCCATTAAGATACATCAGTTGATCCCAGCCCACCTGGAGCAAAGGAGAATGAAGAACACCAAAGACACAAGGAAAATATTAGCCCAAGAGACAGAAAGGGCCACAAAAACCAGAGATTCCATCAGTCTGAGACCAGAAGAACTAGATTGTGCCTAGCTACTACCAATGACCACCCTGACAGGGAGCACAACAGAGAGTCCCTGACAGAGCAGGATAAAAGTAGGATGCAGAACTCAAATTCTAGTTAAAAGACCAGACTCAGTGGTCCAACTGAGACTGGAGGGACCCTGGAAGACATGGCCTCCGGACTCTCCATTAGCCCAGAACTGAAACCATCCCGAAGCCAACTCTTCAGACAAAGATTAGACTGGACAATAGAACATAAAATGATACTGGTGAAGAGTGCTTCTTAGCTCAAGTAGATACATGAGACTAAATGGGCAGCTCCTGTCTGGAGGCAAGATGAGAAGGCAAAAAGGGATGGGAGCTGGTTGAATGGACATGGGAAATCCAAGGTAGAAAGGAGGAGTGTGCTGTCACATTATAGGGAGAGCAGCTAGGGTCACATAGCAATGTGTGTATACATTTTTGTATGAGAAACTGATATGAACTGTAAACTTGCACTTAAAATACAATAAAAAAAAATTAAAAAATCAGTCATTGAAAACCCTATGGAGAACAGTTCTGCTTTAACACACATGGGATTGCCATGAGTCGGAAGTGACTCAAGGAAAACTGGTTAAAGCAACATGTATTTATTCTCTCTCAGTTCTGGAGGCCAGACATCCAAAATCAAGGTGTTGGCAGGGCTGCACTTCCTCTGGAGGCTTTAGGGGAGAATCCATTCTTTGTCTCTTCCAGCTTACTGTAGGTGTCAGCATTCCTTGACTCATGGCCACATCACTCCATTCTCTGCATCCGTGGTCATATTACCTCATCCTGTCTGTCTGTAATCTCCTCCTGCCTCCCTCTTTTAAGGACACTTGCTGTTGGATTTAGGGCTCAACCAGATAGTCCAGGATGATCTCCTCTCCTCAACATCCTTAATTTGATCATATCTGCAAATGCTATTTTTTCCAAATAAGGTCACATTCTGAAGATTAGGATGTGGACATATCTTTTGGGAAGCCACCAATCAACCCACTACAGGTTTTATGTTTATTTTGTGTTGGTAGGTGGAATCGGAATGAACGTAGGATGCTTCCTGAGTGGGACAATGCAGTAGTGCTTCTGACAGCTGCCTGCCTAAGAGGTTGAAACAGATTGTGAGACTGGGGAGGTGAGGCCTGAGACACCCAGAGAAGCAGTTGGGAACACTGGGAAACATGGGAGGCCTGGACTTAGGGAGATCTAGACTCTAGGTGTAGTCTTGGCCCCAACTCACAGTGTAACAGAGGGTAAGACACTTCTCTCTGTGCCTCAGTTTCCTCATCTATCAAATGAGAATATTTGGACCAGATCAGAGGTTTTAAATTGGCTGCCTGCAGGCTGAATCTAACCTGCCCAGGTGTTTTATTTTTTTTTAAATATGAATATTTAAAAATTGAAAGATATCATGTAAAAATTAGTATAGAGTATCTTGAAAATTTGATATGGCAACCACTGAGCACCCAGTCTCCTGTATTAACCATTGGTTGTTGGGGAGTGTGACCCTACCATTACCTGGGGCACTCACCCTCCAGTTTTCCACATATCTCCTGACACCTTACTGTCTTCAGACACTAAGGCCAAGTGTCAGGGGCCCATTATCATCCATTCACACAGAATATTTCCTAACAGTAGGAAAAAAATTGTCAGTATCCATGTTTCTATCCCTAATAGGATCCAGAGGAATGATTTTTCCTACACCCGCCTGGATTCGCTCACTTACATTACCTGCCCAGCCCCTCTAGAGTTTTACTTTTGTGACCCTGAGTCAGATGACCAAGACCACTGCTCATCTCTATGATGCTGATGATCTGGAAGGGAAGGGGAGGGGTGCTGGAGACTGCCTTGTCTGCACGCTCTCTATGTGCCTACGCAGGCACGTGCATCTTCACCGTGTTTCAGAACCCGTTATAGGGATGCCTCACAATTCACAGGATGAGGTTCTAGCTCCTCCTATTGCTCTTATAGCCAGATCCTTCCCTTTAAATTTTCTCAACTCCTCATTCCTCAGCTTTCCATCATCTTTCTGTACACTCCCATGACTCCTGCTGCAGGACCTTTTGCCCTTCAGCTTCTGCCAGTGAGTATCCTTCCTGTGGTTTCTTGGTAGCATCCTCTTGTAAGCTGATTGACAACACCCTCTCCCTCAGCCTGGACTTCGCTTCTGTCTCCTGTATGATTCATGACTTAGTTCTGCAAAGCATTTTTAGAGCATTGTTTGCAATGGAAGAGACCTAGGACAACAAAGCAGCCTATTGTCTTCAATCTGGTACCTCTCATAAGGGGTCTAGTTAATTTTCAAAATTGTCATCTTTCAGTAATGGACCCACTGAGAAGGCAGTCTCTCTCCCAGTTGGAGCCTCCTGTGACTTAGTAAAGACTCATCTTTTGCCCTGTTGCTGCCAGGGCTAAGCCTGCCTGCCTGGCCACCCATCAGGGAATCTGCCCTCACCGTTCCCTTGGTCTCAAGGTCTCAGTGTTATCTGCACTTTCCAGGAATTTCTGACTAAAGCTGAAGTGATTCCATCTCATCTCCCCTCTACCCCCAACATTTTTTTTAAAACCACCAGCAGCTACTAGCTCACCTGAAAGGCAGGGTTCTATCGACGGTGGCTGAAAAACCAAAGTACGGGGAGGGACAAGGTTTCACACAAGCAGAAGAGCTGGTTTTTTTTTTTTTTTTTTCATTTTGATTTTTATTCATTTTTGGTGTCCCTGAACTTTCTTTGCTAGTATCAAGCTAAGAAAGTTTTTTTTTTTTTTAATCTTGTTGTACTTCAGGTGAAAGTTTACAGCACAAATTAGTTTCTCACTCAAAAATTTATACACGAATTGTTTTGTGACATTGGTTGCAATCCCTGCAATGTGACAGCACTCTCCTCCTTTCCCTTTATACCCATGTCCGTTCGTCTAGTTTTCTTGTCCCTTCCTGCCTTCTTGTCTTTGCTTTTGGGCAGGTGGTGCCCATTTGGTCTGATATACTTGACTGATCTGAGGAGCACGTTTCTAATGTGTGTTATTGTTTGTTTTAGAGGCCTGTCTAATACTTAGCTGAAAGGTGAACTTCAGGAGTGGCTTCAGTCCTGAGTTAGCAGGGTGTCCGGGGCGGGGTGCATAGTCTCGGGAGTTCCTCCAGTCTCTGTCAGACTAGTAAGTCTGGTCTTTTTTTTTTTTTTTTTTAATTGAACTTTAGATGAAGGTTTACAGAACAAACTAGCTTCTCATTAAAAGGTTAGTACGTATATTGTTTTATGGCATTGGTTCACAACCCCACGACATGTCAGTACTCTCCCTTCTTGACCTTGGATTCCCTATGACCAGCTTTCCTGTGGCCTCCTGCTTTCTAGTCCCTGCCCCTGGGCTGGTGTGGCCATTTATTCTTGTTTTGTCCTATGGGTCTGTCTAATCTTTGTTAAAAGGTGATCCTCCAGAGTAACTTCATTACTAAGGTAAAAGGATGTCCGGGGGCCATACTCTTAGGGTTTGTTCAGCCTCTGTCAGGCCAGTAAGTCTGGTCCTTTTTTGTGAGTTAGAATTTTGCTCTACGTTTTTCTCCAGCTCTGTCCAGGACCCTCTGTTGTGATCCCTGTCAGAGCAGTCAGTGGTGGTAGCCGGGCACCATCTAGCTGTGCTGGACTCAGTCTGGTGGAGGCTATAGTACTTGTGGTCTATTAGTCCTTTGGACTAATCTGTCCCTTCTGTCTTTAGTTTTCTTAATTTTCCCTTGCTCCTGAAGGGACGAGACCGGTGGCATATCTTAGATGGCCGCTCACAGGAAGCTAAGAAAGGTTTAAAATACAAAAACTACAGAAAGGTTTTCTCTCTTTTGAATCTTTACTTTTGTGCAGTTCAAGTCAACAAACAGCTGGGGGTATCTCTTTGGTGCCGTGGCTGTGCTTATGTTCAGTTTTGAGGCGTAAAAAAAAAAAAAAAAATGTGGAGATAATGCTAGCTTGGAGCCCTGGTGGCGCAGTGGTTAAGAGCTCGACTGCTAACCAAAAGGTAGGCATTTCAAATCCACCAGCTGCTTCTTGGAAATGCTATAGGGCAGTTCTACTCTGTCCTGTAGGGTCGCTATGAGTCAAAATCGACTCGATGGCAACGGGTTTTTAATGCTAGCTTTAAGACAGTGTACACAAGATCAGCAGGACAAAAAGCAAAGCTTGAAAAGCAGGATAGAAGGAAAGGTTCCCCACACACTGAGGAAGGGGGACTGAGAAGCAGGAAAAGATGACTGAGGCATGAAATAATATTCTTGCTAGTTCAGTGGGAAGATTGTATACCTACAGCTATTACGGATTTTGAGGGCAGAGACTATTACATACTTGAAGACCCACGTGGTTCCCTCTCCAGTCTGTACTCATTTCAGACTATGCCCTATAAACCCCACCTCCCATCTGCCTCTATTCCCTGTCGATTTTAATGGTGCCAATATTCACCCCATTGCTTGAGCCAGGAGCTCAGGTTCCTCCTGACTCCCACTCTCTTCTTCACTCCTTGCCTTGCCCAGGCACCCAATTCAGTTGCTTCTGTTTTCTAAGTGTATGTTGAGTTTATTCCCATCTCTCCCCCTCTGCTACCACTGCTGGGTCCGTCACAGTACCTTCCAAACTCAGCTCTGCCTGTAGTCTTTTCCCTTCTTATCTCCCCTTTGTTCTTTCACAGTTGCCAATTTGATCACGTTACTAATCTGACTGAAATCGTAACAAACTCCCAGACTCCCACAGAATGAAATCCCCAAGCCTTAGCTGGCACACAGCTCTAATATTTGGCCTTAGCTCTTGTACCCTTTGATATGCACTTAAAATTTCAGGCATACTAGATTTTGCAGCTTCTTGAGTGGGCCATACTGTTCCCCATCAATGCCTTTACACCCGCCCATGCCCTTTCCTGCCATGCCCCTTGCTGTATTACCTCATCCAGCAGCTCCTGTTTGTACCCGGCAAACTCGATCTGTTCTTAAAGATTCTGCTCAAATGTCCCCTTTCCTATGAAACCAGTTACCATCAAGATGACTCTGACTCTTGACGACCCCACGTGTGTCAGAGTAGAACTCAATGGCTGATGTTTGAGAAGCAGATCATCAGGCCTTTCTTCCGAGGTGCCTCTGGGCAGACTCGAACCTCCAACCTGGTGTTTAGCAGGGAGCACATTAACTGTTTGCACCACCCAGGGACTCCCCTTTCCTATGAAATCTCTCCTAAATTGCTCTCCTTGGTTGAATGCAAGGCGCACTCTCGCTCTCCTTCCACAAGGCTCCCCTATCACTCTGTGTACACTTCTGGTGGCTCGTGCTGCTGTGCACGCTCATCATTTGCACACAGGTTGAGTCCTACCACCAACCTGGGAATTGAAGAAAGGGTCTAGATCTTATTTTTTTTCTCCCTCTAACCTTTAGCTGAGTGTCTGTTGCATATTAGGCTTTCAGTAAATTCGTTCATTCACTGAACACGTATTTCCAAATCACCTATTATGTGTCAGGCACTATTTAAGGCAGTGGAGATATAGCTGTGAAAAAATATGGACAAAAATCTCTGCCCTCATGGCACTTACACTGGGGCTGAGAAGCCAGACAGTAAATAAGATAAAAGGTAAATATATGTATTACATGACATGGTGATAAGTGCCAGGGAGACGCTGAAGCAGACACAAATGAAAGACAAGACCTGAAGAAAATGTTTGTTGAATGAATGATCCCTTCCCGCTCCATGGGGGTTTTACTCTAGGACAAGGGAGGCAAGGGATACGGTTTGAGGCAAATAAATTTGAGAGAAAGCAAGAAAGCTACAAACTACAAATTAGCATTCTAAAAACTGGACTTGGCCCTGCAGTGATGGAATTAAGAATCATCTATGGTCTGCTAACAGTAGAGTATGAGCAGATATTTATCTTTACAAAAGAAATGATTTTGCAAACTGGCTTCAGTGTGAAATTCTCAAAGCTTCTACCTGAATACTAACATCTAGGTCTGTGCATTTCTTTCCATTTCTGGGACTACAGCCTTTTCTTGACTCTGTTCTTCTCTCACCTGAATCCCAGGAACCTACTCATTATAGTGTACTTTGCCCCACTTCTTCTCTCTCCCAGCAATAATCTGTTTTAAACGCGACTCAAGTAACTCTAGCTTATGTCATGATTACTCCCAGCAACACACACACACACACACACACACACACACACACACACTCTCTCTCTCTTTCTCTCTCTCTCTCTCTCTCTCTCTCTGAAATCCCTGCAATGGAGGGTTACTGATACTTTGCAAAGGGTTTCTGGAGCAGTCATATTACAGAACCAACCATTTATAACCTTTTTCTTCCCTGGGGCATTTTGGAATATAGTAACTTGACTGATTGATCTCAGGTCTCAGGGGCAGTTTTTCCACGAGGCTGTTTCTGGTTATTCTGCTACATAACCATTCTAGCCTTTCATTCCAGTGTCTGGAATTACCCCCTTCCTCACCTATGGCTACCTTCCCTAATCCACGGACCCCTCTCACGATTTCCCTATTCGCAACCTCCTTCCAGAGAGAATAAACCTGGTATCTGTATAGAACTTCCACAGTCTGTGAGGTGTAAGGCAGCCCCCCCACCATGCCCCACGTGGACTTTGCAACATGCCTCTGGTCTCTGACACAGGAGCAGCCCTCTGCTCCGTAAGTGGGACACCCGTTGCCAGGACCCCCCTTCATAACCCTTCCCTGCCTAGCAGGGAGTGAGCAACCTCCAAGAGGGCAAGAACTTCTCTGGTCCGACCAAGTGGCCCTGCCTGATATTGTCTAGTGAAGCTCAGCTTCGTTAGTGACATTATTGTCCATTCAAGGAAGAAATAAAATTACTTCAAAGTCAGAAATTGAATTAATTAAAACAATTATTCCTATCGGCTCCGGGACTGAAATGGGGTTGTTAGGTAAAATTGGTTTTTTCCCCGCTGGATAAAAGAAGAACCTTTTTTTTCTTTCTTTCTATTTTTGAGCTTCAATAAGTAGAAAAGTAGCAACACATTTCTGAAGAGGGCTGGAAAATGAAAAAAGAATGATAATTCATTATTCAGTAATCAACTCCTCTTGCAAAAGCAGCGGATTCTGCAGAGACCATAGGGCTTAGGGATAGGCAAACCCAGACCCTGCCCAGCTTGCACCCTCTGGGGTGAATGCGCTCCACAGAGGCCTTATTAAGAGGAGAAAGACGGGGACCCAGTATGGGGGCACCACTATTTGCAGTCTCTCTAAAGCGCATTAACATGCAGAGTCATTGTTTTCTGGGCCAGTACTCCCTCTCTACAAACCCCACTCTCAGATTAAGAAGCCACTATATAATCATCTGCCTTAAGGTTCCAGAATGGATCCCTCTCCACTGGAGCTTCTGAGTAGAGAGAAAAAGTTTTTGCAGGAGGATGAACCTGTAGAAGCAGCCTCTATTTGTTAGTCTGCTCCAGCGCCTGTGCTCTTGTGGTAAGCAGAATTCTAAACCGGTCACCCAGATTCCCACCCCCTGGTGTGCACGTACCTTCTCCCAGCTATTCATTCAACCAGTAATCTAGGTGCAGCTGTGAAGGGATTTTACAGATGTAATTAAGATTCCAAATCAAATGAGTTTAAGAAAAGGAGAGTATCATGGATGAGACTGACCTAACCAGGTAAGCCCTTAAAAGGAACTGGGCTCTTCCTGAAAAGTTTGAAGTGAGAGAGGGATCAGATACTAAAAAGAGTCTCCATAACTGACTTAGAAGAAGGAGGGGGCCAGGTGGCGAAACTGTAGGTGACCTGTAGGAACTGAGAGAGCCAGCAAGGAAACAGGGACCATATTGCTACAACCACAAGGAACTCAATCCTGCTGCAAGCATAGGAGCTTGGAAGACGACCCTGGTCTGCAGATGAGAACACAGCCCAGTCAACATCTTGATTTTAGCTTTGAGTGACCCTAATCAGACAACCCAGCTACACCACGCTCGGATGTCTGACTACAGAATGGTGAGCTAATAAATGTTTGTTTGTTTTTCTTTAAGCTACTAAATATGTGGTGGTTTGTTATACGCAGTGATAGAGAACTACAGCTGTCGTGGATTTTTTTCAGCAGTCTGCTGACTCAGTGAGGCCATTTACACCATCTACTCTGCAAAATGTTTCCAGTTGTGCAGTTATGCTCTGGCTCCCCCACCCCGGATTTTAAGCTCTTTGAAGGCCAGAACCATGAATGCCTCACCTGTAAGAGAGGAAGTATTATGGAGTGATCAAGGGCATTGGAGTTAGATCTAATTTGAACCCCTGTTCTGCCAACTCCGTTAGGCAGATTCCTTCCCTGTACCTTAGTTTGGTTACTGTTAAGATAAGGCTAGTGAGATCTACCTCTTGGGATTGATGTGAGAATTAAGTGAGACAATCCATATTAAATATTTAGTACCATGCCTGACTTGAAAGGAATGATCAATAAATTATGACAATTATTATGATCTGCTTTCAGTCCATAAAGATATTAAGCAAATACTCTGTGCCTATCCCTATGCTAGGGACAATGATGAACATGGCTGAGCCCTTGTCTTCAAGTATGTTACAGTCAGTCCAGTCCCCACAGTGTCTTAGGTAGTGTTCTGTCCTGAGAAGGAGCTCAATATTTTGGGGGTGAACAGCATTAGGAGTGAGCTGTGAGCAATCCTGGTCTATTCCTAGAATCCCCTAGAAGGTACCACAGGAGAATCTGGGTGCTTTTCTCACAATCCCAAGCACATCCTGGAAAATCATGCTACGTATCCAGGATGAAGATTCTTTACCAAACTTGTTTGATGATATGAATCACCTGAAGTCTTTATTAAAATATAGGTCCAAGGCCCACCCAAGACCAGAAGGGGGAGCCTGGTGTATACTTTATAAGCACCCAACACTCCTGGCCTGTTCCAGTTATCTATTGCTGTATAACAAATGGCCCCAAAACTTAAAAGCTCAAACCACAACCATTTCATTCAATCTCAAGATTTGTGGGTCAGGAATTTGGGCAGGGCTTGACTGTACAATTCTTCTGTTCCATGTGATGTTAACTGAGGTCCCCTGGTGGTACTGGGCTAGTAGAAGAGCTGGAGGGCCCACAATAGCTCCACTCCCATGTCTGCCACCTTTCTGGGGGTGCAGCTCAAGGCTCTAAGAGACAATGTTCTAAGAGGAAGAAGAAAGTGCTAATTTCCCAAGGCCCGGGTCCCAAAATGGCACAGCACCCCTTCCATTGTATTCTACTAGACAAAGCAGTCACAGAGTCCACTCAGAGCCCTGCAGACCCCACCTCTCAATGGGAAGAATGCCACCATATTTAATCTGCCACACAGTCTAAGCAGAATCTAGGAATCACTGTTTTAGTGCAGAGTATTAAATGACTAAGGCCTCCAATCTGAACAGTTTCTGGGTATTCTAGAACAGGAGTCAGCAAATATTTTCTGTAAAGGGCCAGATAGTAAATATATTAGGCTTTGTGGGCCACATACAGTGTCTTTCACATATTCGTCTTTGTTTTATTTAAACCCCTTAAAAATATAAGAAACAATCTTAGCTTGTGGGCTATACAAAAACAGATTGCAGGCCAGTTTGACCCATGGGCTGTAGTATGGCAATCCCTGTTCTAGAATAATCTCCCATGACACAGAGCCTGGCTGAACTGTGATTATGGTGACATCTTGTATCCCTTGTGTCCCCTGAGTAGGGGTAACTCAGAATCCTAGAGTTGGGAAGGATCTTAGAAGTTGTCTATTCGAATTCATCTATTCTTAAGATGTGAGAACTGAGGTTCAGAGAGGTTAAGAGACTTGGCAGAAGTAGCACAGCTAAGTAGTGGTGGACCCACATAGAACCCTACCAGTTGCCATCAAGTCTACTCTGACTCATGGTGACCCCATGTGTGTCAGAGTAAAACTGCTTTATAGAGTTTTCAATAGATGATTTTTTGGTAGTAGATTGCCAGGCCTTTCTTCGGCAGCACCTCTGGGTAGACTAGAACCTCCAAACTTTCCTTTAGCAGCCAAGTGCTTTAACCATTTGCACCACCCAGGAACTCCCATAGAACCCTAGGCCACCTCTTTTCTAATCTGATGTTCTTCCCACTGCATTAGACTGCATCCCAAATGCTGCTTTTCGAGTCAGCAGATATAGCAGCTATCTCAGAGGGAAGATCAGACATAGCAGCAGTGAAACATGCTTGGACCCTTGGACCTTGGGGTGTGTTTACTCCTGGCTGTGGTCCAGGTTGTAAGTGGAAGCCAGTCTTGCAACGGTGTTGCTTGCCTTGTCTCTGGCTACTCTGGCTGGAAAACCAGAGTGCAATATGTCACTCCCACCAGGACAAATCATCAGCATGGTAAGGATGCAGAACCCCTAATGTAGAGGAGGTGTGGAGAGGTTACACTGATCTGGGCACGGTGGGCTGGGGCATTAATGCCTCCCAGTAGGGAAAAGCAATCAGGGTAAATGAAGTGCTTTAAAAAATCACTCCTCGTCTAGTTAGTGGGAGATGCTATGTAGGGAAGATTGTCACTCTCCTGAGTTCTTTGAAACCCATTAGCCTCGAGGCGATTCTGACTCATAGCCACCCTACAGGACAGAGTAGAATTGCCCCATAGGGTTTCACGGAGTGGCTGGTAGATTCGAACTGCTGACCTTTTGATTAGCAGCATGAGCTCTTAACCACTGTGCCACTAGGGCTCTAAGAAGCCTCTTACTTGCTAGTAGTTGCTTGCATGTCCCATGCTTTCTCATTCCTCCGTACTTGTGTGCATGTTGTCCGTTCTACCTGGGACACTCTCAGGCCTACCTGCCTTTCTAGGAAACTTCAGTCTTGCCTCCTCTAAGAAGCCTGCCTCGACCTTGCCAGGAAGATCAAGGCACTTGTTCCAGGATCTTATTCTTTTTTATTGTATGCAGATAGTGTTTAAAAATCTGCTTTTAAGACACCTAGTGAGTTTGCAACAAAAAGTAACTATTTCTATTATGCTTCTTTAAAGGTATTAACCACTTGTATTGTAATTGTTTGTTTCTATGTCAATTTCTCCATTAGATTGTAAGCTAATTGATGGTGGGTGTGACTTTTTTATGTTTTTAAGTTTTGCCTTCCTAGTGGCAAGAGCCACTATAAGGGGCCCTGTGATGCGGTGGTTAAGTGCTCAGCTACTAACAGAAAGGTGGATGGTTCCAACCCACCAGTGACTCCAAGGGAGAAAGATCTGGCAATCTGCTTCCATTAAGATTACAGCCTAGGAAAACCTATGGGGCAGTTCTACTCTGTCAAGTGCAGTCACTATGAGTCAGAATTGACTTGATGGCACACAACAACAGCCCTTACTATAGGCACAGAGTAGGTGTTCAAATAAATATTTGCTGAATGAAGGAATACATGAATTTATGAAAGTGGGAAAATCTGCAGCAATCAGTAGTACATTCTTCCTGGGGTTTTAGGGTGGTTGATGACTCCGGCTACAAAGTAGTTCATGTCAAAAATTTCTTCATTACTGATTCCAAAGTGTTGGAATCAATGGAAATAGTTACGAAAAGGAAGTGTGAAGTACTCTCCTTTGGGACTTAAATGTTAGAACCTTTTTTTTTTTTTTTTTTTTTCAAGAGTTGGTTAGGCACAATTGTGTTCAGGTGACCTTGCGAAGGCTATCTTTTAAGCTATGATTTGAGTATATCCATCTTCCCTCCTTAGTGTCCTAGACCCGGGCCATATGTTCTGGCTATTTCTGAAGGAAAGCACATAGGTCAGCAGTTGCCTTTTGATGGCTTGGTTCATGGAACATTTGAGAACCTTTGCTTAATATATAACTCATACTTAATAGGAATATAACTACAAACTCTATAACTAGAGTCCTTTTGGAAATGTCTTGGCACTCAGCTGCTCTTCATATGACCTTTCTTTTTTTTTTTTTTAATTCAAAGTAACTAGGTACCAAAAAAAAAAAAGAAAGAAAAAAAACCCAAACTGATTGCTGTCAAATGGATTCTGACTAATAGCGACCCTATAGGACACAGTAGAACTGCCCCATAGAGTTTCCGAGGAATGGCTGGTGGAGTCGAACTGCCAACCTTTTGGTTAGCAGCTGAGCTATACTGGCTAATTATTATCCCTTTCCACATATTGATTTTATTTTTTATATTGATTCCTGAGTTTTGCCCACCTACTGTGCTATGCGCTCCTATTAAATCCATCTCCACCTCTTTGCAATTGGCGGCATGGCCTTGTTATTGTCCCAACAGTTCTAGTAGACTTGACCAGTTGCTTAATTACAGTGTGGATTCTAGGGCCCAGGAGCGATGAGTTCACCATACAAAGGAAGGATGCTTTGCTTGTCTGCTTGCAGGGGGAAGGGATCTTTGGTGATTGGTACAGCTGCCTATCCCTATAGCTATGCTGCTGTTGTTTTGCTGATGTGGTTGAAAATAACTAGTTAGAAGGAAGATTGTGGGCATACAGGGGTATGAGACTATGCAGATAGATTTAAAGCACTCTGGACCTGTTCAAACTTACAGCAGCTCTCAGAAACTTCCTCCTTACTAATTGGTTACTTGGCAGACATGTATCATTCAGCAGGGAGCATGGGGCACAGGGGGAGAGACAGCACCAGAGCGGGACGTAAGACTTTTATTTTTATCTGCAATGTGTCCTTGTCTGCATTCCTGTAGTTTTGCTTATTTTGGAGCCAGTCTGTTTTCTCCCACCCCCCCGGACCTGGGGATGAAGATGGGCAATGACAGTTGGGTTTGACATTAATTTAGCTGGTGCAGCTGTATTTTGACAAACGTTATGGCTATAGAAACCCGAGAATGCCCACTGAGGACAAATAACATCACATGTACTCACACAGGACTCCTGTAATAGAGACAAAAGGCTGGTAATAGAGAAAAGTCCTTTTGATTTTCTGCTGCTGCTGGATCTCACGTTCTGACTGTGGGCGTATTACTTCCTGACTTTGAACTTCAGTGTCCCTCTCTGTAAATTAGGAATGGTATAACAGTTTGCTTGGCCCCTAACAGATTGTTTAACTCTGGTAAAATGTTTATAGCCTGTAGTGGTCAGGGCTGGCTTGAGGCAAAATAGTACCCCATGCAGTGTTCATATTCAGCACCCTTGGAGGTCCACAGGGAGCCCTTCTGGTGCAGTGGTTAAGTTCTCAGCTGCTAACTAGAAAGGTCTGCGGTTCAAACCTACTAGCCGCGCTGTGGGAGAAAAATGTGGCAGCCTGCTCCTGTAAAGATTACAGCCTTGGAAACCCTATGGGACAGTTCGACTCTGTCTTATATTGTCACTGTGAGTTGGAATCAACTCCATGGCAATGGATTTAGTTTTGGTTTTGGAGGTCCACTCCCATTTCCAGCTCTTTGGTTGTGGGTGAGAAACTCAGACGTGGAGAGGCAGCCCGCCTCCAAATGCCTCCCTTTTCCCTCCAGCTTGCAGATTCAGAGAGAATGTGGAAGTCAGCTCCCACAGCAGGGAATTGGCACTGGGGGTGAGGGGGGTTTGTTAATGCCCATTCTTTGTGAAAACCTATATAGGGACTCAAATGACTGACTAGGTTCTTCTTCCACATACTCACCCCAAGGGGTTAGCTCTGGTTGTATTTGAGGACAATGAAAAGAAACATCCCAATCCTAAGGCACCAGTGGCAGGAAGGCCTTTTTTCCCTTCCTACTCCCTGTGGTCAGGATGGTTGTTTTGAAACAGGAACAAAGGGCTCCTATCCTCTGTCAGCAAGAAGCAGCATCTTATTCAATATGAGTGTCCAGAAGCCATCTCTTCGGTGGCACTTCCTAGAGGAATAACAGGAAATATCATTCTAAATAAAAACAAGAACAACAAAATGAATAGAACGTGGACTCAGTAAACAGAGGGAATGTGCCCGATATATCCGTGAGCCCTTGATAACACTGGGTGTGGTGACAGGTAGAAGTTGGGAGGTGGGGAAAAGAGAGAGAGCAGGAGGTGGAGAGGGGCAGGGAGGAGAAGGCAGGGCAGGGAAGAACTTAGGGAGTCAGTAAATGACTGCAGTAAGACGCTCTAGGTGTCGGCAAACTACAGACCAGGGCCCAAATTTGGCCCGCCGCCTGTTTTTGTACAGTCTGTGAGATCAGAATAGTTTTTACATTTTTAAATAGTTGAAAACAATCAAAAGAGGAGTAATATGTTGTGCCTTGGGAAAATTAGATGAAATTCAAAGTCAGTGTCCATAAATAAAGTTTTATTGGAACACAACCATGCCCATTTGTTCTTGTCTGTGGCTGCTTTCCTGCTCCAATGGCCGAGTTGAGCAGCTGGGACAGAGACCATGTGGCCCACAAAGCAGAAAATATTTACTGTCTGCCCTTTACTGACAGATTTACTATCTGCCGATCCCTGCTCTAGACGGTATCTTAAACACTGGCCTATAAATTGGATGTAGTAGTCTAAACTTCCCCAGCAAGGAACGCTTAGCAATTATTTGTTATCATGTGTCTTTTTCTGGTAAATCTAGGGCCACAGCTGCGGAGGCAGGTAGAGAAAGACCTTGCCTGGTTTTCCCTCCAGCTCTGTTCGCCCCCAGCCTCCTCCACGACTGCTCACACATCTCGTGCTGCTCTTTTGGAAAGCCAGCCTGCCAGTTGAACTCAATATATACACGATTTTCATCTGAGCATTCACATGGGGACCACATCCAACTTTTGGAAATATCACAGACAAAAAAAGTGATATATGGAAATATGTGTGAAATGTGTTACAGGGATTTCCATATCTTACAAAGAAACTATGCACACAGTACAGCCATATTTGAATAATTGGTTGTGTATTAATTATACTGTGATATGTGATGTTATTAAACTTTATAATAATGACTGTTTTATATCATATGGTATAGAGTTAATTACACTCGTGGCATATAATTTGTATTGCTGCAGCGAGTACTACCATATTTGACATAGTCAGTATACCTCACAAAGCACATAATGGGTATCCACTAACGCATGTGTTCCCCAGTGGCATTTTTTAATCCTGTTAACACTTGCACAATGGCTGTGGGACAAGAAGTTAACATTAGCCAGGCTAGAATTGTCTTTATTCTCACTACTTTCCACCAACTACGTCTTTCTTTAATTGGGTTCCTGTGTAAACTTAGCCACTTGTATTCATTTATTTGTTTTGTTTTGGCAGTTTGCTTTACTTCTAAGTGACTGGCATGAATCTTCATGCATTCCCCAAGGAACCTGTCACATAATCCAGAGTCAGGTTTTTAACTCAGGGGAACTGAGTTCTGTTGGAAAGACAGGAATATATTGAAAGAGACGGAGCAATAAAATAGTTATAAAACGCCACATATAGAAGCTTCTTGTGAGTGTCGGGTGGCTGGGGCTGGGGCGGTTGGGGAGGGAGAGACTGCTGATTTGTCCACTGAGAGGTGGAGAGACATATGAGCAATGGGAGACAGTTGGGGTAGGGGAGAGGCAGAAAGTCTTCTGGCTGAAAGACTGCATGACAAAGGAAAGATGGGAGGAGGTTCAAGGTCAGAGAGAGAAAATGCCAAAGAACTGCTTTTAGAAAGAATGTGGATGGAAAGAAGAAAGAGGCTGTGGGTGTAGCTGTGATCTGAGAAGGAGTAAGAGTGTGTGGTATATGTGTGAAAATGCATGTTGTAATCCAGGAGAGCCATTGTCTAAGGAAGGGTGTGCAAGAAGGTGGGTGGGTGTCAGAGAAAGAACTGGCGAGAGAGCATTTACATGAAGGAAGAGATGAAGTTGTATCTGTGTGCGCCTGTGTGGGTGTTGGGAGGGAGTGAAGATAGAAGGACAGGGGTAGTGGGGAAGGCATTAACCGCTTCCCGCCTGTTTCTATCACCTGACAGTAATGTTTCCCCATCAGGCTTTTTAACGGACCAGTGAGGTGAACCGTGTGGCTCTGTGCCCTGTCAGGAGTGATGGTATTGAGGTGGACAGCCCTGGGGCTCTGCTGCCCCACTGCAGTTCATCATGTTTGAATTAAAAAGGGAATTGTTTGGACAAGCCTGCTAAGTGAATGTTTTTCTAGCATTAGTGGGAGAGCTTACAGAGCTCCCATTGGATGGGTACAGCATCTAACCACCTCGAGCTATGCTGAAGAGAAAAGAAAAATGTATATAACAATGTTCACATAGCATCTTTCCTTTGTTTCTTTGGTATCCTGCATTCAGATTGATCTAAGGCATCTGTCCCAACCTCTGCCCAGACTGAACTCCCCCTGCATCGATCTCCTAAATTGTCCAAAATGCAGAAGGCCTGTCTGTACACTCGAATTTGGTTCCGTTTCAGCAAGTTTCTGAGTGCGCATGTTTTCAACAGGGTGTGTGTGTGTGTGTGTGTGTGTGTGTGTGTGTGTGCGCGCATGTGTGTGTGTGTGTGCACGCACGCATGCACACATGTGTAGCACTGAAGAAAGACGAGCCTTGGTTGTGGAGATTCTCCCCGTGGCAATTGCAATGGGGAAGAGTTTAAGCAAAATTCTCTACACGAGTTATTTGCTTCTCCCTGTAGAAGCTACAAGGTCCCTGGGTGGCACAGTTTGCTGTCATCTACTAACCTAAAGGTTGGCAGTTTGAGCCCACCCAGTGGCACTTCAGTAGAAAGGCCTGGAAATCTATGTCTGTAAAGATTACTGCCAAAAAAAAAAAAAACCCTATGGAGCTGTTCTACTCTGTAACACATGGGCACGCAGGAGTTTGGATTGACTTGATGACAATGGGTTTGGTTTTTTGGTTTTATAAGAGCTACATGGAGCCACAGGAATTCCAGCTCCTAGGATATTCCCAGTTATTCCAACCCCAGACTATTTCCAGCAGAAAACACCAAGGCGAACTCAGAAAGTAAGGAGAATTAATTGTCCGAAGTTGTGTTACAGAGAAAAATTGTCAAGTCTTACATCATTTGGGTCTGTGCATTTGAAAGAGGGAGAGGAAGCTAAAGGGGAAGGAGGTGAGAGCCAGATGCTCAGCTAAGGGGGAAAAGTGCTGGGTTTCCTTTGTTCCTTGGAGCCTGCCCTCTCTGAGGCTGCCTTGCCAGGGGGTATCTGCACACCTCAACAGCAGGGAAGCCTGGAAGGAGAAGCAGACGTGGAGCTGGAGAGATACCTGCTCAGCCAGTAGGGGAGGTGGAGCCAAGGAGGAGAGAGATGTGGCTGTGGCCCAAAGCATTCTGGTTCTGCTTGCCCCATTAACTCTGTGGAGGGAGGGCCTTGAGCCCAGCCAGTGCAGGTGTGAACACTCAAGTCATCACTTGGAAAATTGGGCCCCGGAGGTAGGAGCTGCCAGCCGCTCAGTGATGGGCTCTCACGGTGTCCAAGTCCGGGCTGTGCCCAGCATCCCTGCCCTGCTCCCCTTTCCCGGCAGTGTACTTGGTCCCCCACCGCTATCCTCCTCCCTCAAGTCCTTTGCAGTTTCCCATGTAATTTGTTTGTAACAAGCCTCATAAAGTTTGATAGTGCTTGCTAGGACTGCAGACAGACGAGTGGAATGAGCTCATGTTTCTGGCAGTGGAGCATGAGGGGTTAATGCAAGTCCCAGAGGGAGCTGCCTGCCTGGGCTTTTTCAGGAAAGGGAGGCAATTCAACAACCTTCAGACTTTCAAAGTGTTGGGAAAGCAAAACCTGACATGCTCTCAGTGGGCTGTATATCCCTTGTTCTCTGAATTCTCACAGCTAATCTGCTGCTGCTTACGTGTCCAACTCCCTTCTTCTACTCCTATTTCTTGTGACCTCTGAGTCATCCTAAAAGCAAGCATGTATTGTCATCTTATCACCTGGAACCATTGGGCCCATCCAGTGTTTCACTCTCTCTTCAGTCACTCTCTACCTGCCCAGCCTTTCCTATATCCCTTCCCTGTCATTGAGGTCTCACCCCTCCCCTTCCTTTTCCTACTAGACTCCTTCCTACCTCTTCTCTCCCCCTCTCTTTTGTCCCTCTCTGTCATCCTTTGCACTTTCTGAATCTCTGCCATATGGTTTATTGGCTTGGCATCTTGCTGGTACATGGACAGATGGACAGAGACCAGAGCAATGAAGTAGGCAATATCCCAAGGTGAACTAAAAAGCTTGGCTCTTGACTCTTTCAGTCCACCCAAGGCACTTATCAATACAGCACCATTATGTACAGCTACCATGTTAAACACTGGGACTGTCTCTACTGTATACGTTGGAATCTGAATTACTACAACCATCATTATTGATATCACTAAGCTATCTTTAGCAAATAGTAACCATTATTAATAACTATACTTGCAAGCTCACTAATTAAATGACTCCCCGTGTGTTATTCATTCGAATAAATACGTCTTTATTGGGTCCCTTCTATGTGTCAGTCATTGTGCTAATCATTGGGGATATAAAGTGCCCACATGGGGTTTATGAAAATACTCTGAAATACTCATTGTTTCAGAGCTAGCCCATGGTTTCAGAGCTAATAGAGTGTTTTTAGAGCTAATGTTCTTTCTTAGGCATTGTTTCTCAAGCTTGACTGTACATTAGAATCATCTGGGAAACTAAAAAATACTAATGCCTGGGTACCACTCCCAGAGATTCTGATTTAATTGATGCAGGGTAGTTAAGAGCTTGGCTGCTAACCAAAGGGTTGGCAGTTCGAGTCCACTAGCCTCTCCATGGGAGAAAGATGTGGCAGGCTGCTTCCGTAAAGATTCACAGCCTTGAAAGCCCTGTGGGGCAGTTCTATTCTGTTTTGTAGGGTCCCCATGAGTCGGAATCGACTTGATGGCTATGGGTTTTGTTGTTGTTATTTTTATGGACTTTGCTCAAGATATTTAAAAGTTCTCCCAAGTGATTATAATATCCAGTATCTTAGTTTTGCTAGTGCTGCTATAAAAGAAAAACCAGAAGTGGGTGACTTTAACAAACAGACATTTATTTTTTTTCACAGTTAGGAGGTTAGAAGTCCAAATAAGGCTAGAAGCTCCCATAAGGCTAAAAGCTCTAGGGAAAGGCCTTCTCTCTCGGTAGACTCTGGGAGAAGGTCCTTGTCTCTTTTCAGCTTCTGTTCCTTGCCTCCCTGGCAATCTTCCTGTAGTGTGGCATCTGTCTTCACCCATCTGTGCTTGCTTGCTTCTGTGCTTGATCTGCTCCTTTTATATCTCAAAAGTGATTGTCTTAAGACCCACCCTACACTGCTATGGCCTCATTAGCATAACAAAGAAAACCCTATTCTCAAATGGGATTACATCCACATGTATAGGGGTTAGGATTTACAACACATATTTTGGGGGGACATAGTTCAATTTATAACATTTAGCTAAGTTTGAGAACTACCATCTAAAGTAGTTTTCAAACTGTATTGTCTTGTAATTGTATTCTTTTTTTGTCCCATGTTTGTTTGCACAACAGTGAACCTTTTTTTCAACTGTGAGACAGTAAACAATTTGTGTACACACTGTGTCTCTTACATTTTCTACATCACCCATAAGACTTTGCAAAATGCTGATTGCACCACAAATAGACACCAAATACTTGTTGGATTGGATAAACAAATTATGATATACACACACAATGGAATACTGTGCAACGATAAAGAACAATGGTGGATCTGCAAAACGTCTTACAGCATGAATCCATCTGGTGGGCATTATGCTGAATGAAATAAGTCAATCACAAAAGTACAAATGTATGAGATCACCATTATAAAAACTCAAGAAAAGGTTTACACACAAAAAAAACAATCTTTGATGGTTACAAGGGAGGGGAGGGATAGGGAAGGAAAATCACTAACTAGATAGTAGACACGCGTCAGCTTTGGTGAAGGGAAAGACAACACACAGTATAGGGGAAGTCAACACAACTTGACCAAGGCAACATCATAGAAGCTTCCTAGACACATCCAAACACCTTGAGGGACCAAGTTCCTGGAGCTGAGGACTGGAGATGTGGCCTCAGAAGACATCTAGGTCAATTGGCATAGCATAGTTCGTAAAGAAAATGTTCTACATCCTACTTTGGTGAGTAGTGTCTGGGGTCTTAAAAGCTTGCTAGCAGCCATCTTAAGATACATCTATTGGTCCCATCCCATCTGGAGAATGAGGAAAACCAAAGACACAAGGAAAATATTAGCCCAAAGGACTAAAGGACCACATGAACCACAGCCTCCACCAGCCTGGGAACAGAAAAACTAAATGGTGCCTGGCTACCACCACCAACCACTCTGACAAGGATCACAATAGAGAGTACTGGACCGAGCTTGCTGGAGAAAAATGTAGAACAAAATTCAAATTCACAAAAAAGACCAGGCGTACGGTCTGACAGAGACAGGAGGAACTCTTGAGACTATGGCCCCCAGATACCCCAAAAACTTAGAACTGAAGTCTCTCCTGAAGCCCACTTTTCAAAGATTAGACAGGCCTGTAAGAGATTTGCATTGAGCAAATCTACTGCAAAAGACCTCTTTAAAGTGTTGAAAAGCAAAGATGTCACTTTGAGGACTAAGGTGCTCCTGATTCAAGACATGATATCTTCAGTCACCTCATACGCATGCAAAACTGGACAGTGAATAAGGGAGACCAAAGAAGAGTTGACGCCTTTGAATTATGGTGTTGGCAAAGAATATTGAATACACCACAGACTGCCAGAAGAACGAACAAATCTGTCTTGGGAGAAGTACAGCCAGAATGCTCCTCAGAAGCAAGGATGGTGAAACTTTGTCGCATGTAACTTGGATGTGTTATTAAGAGGGACCAGTCCCTAGAGAAGGACATCACACTTGGTAAAGTGGAGGGTCGGCCAAAAAGCGGAAGACCTTCAAAGAGATGGATTGACACAGTGGCTGCAACAATGGGCTCAAGCATAGAAAAGATTGCGAGAATGGCGCAGGACCAGGCAGTGTTTCATTCAGTTGTACATACATAGGGTCACTGTGAGTCACAACCAACTCAATGGCATCTAATGACAACAACAAATAAACAATAACACCTGATGAATGTGCTTCTTAGTTCAATCAAGTATATGAATCAAATGGGCAGCTCCTATCCAAGAATAACATGAGAAAGCAGGAAGTGACAGGAGCTGGAGAAATGGACACAGGGAACTCGAGGTGGAAAAGGAGAGAGTGCTGTCACATTGTGATGATTGCAACCAGTGTCACAAAACAATTTATGAATAGATTTTTGAATGAGAAACTGACTTCTGCTAAAAACTTTCACCAAAACACAATAGAATTAATAATAATTTAAAAAAAAAAAAACCTGTTGGATTACTGAAAGCATTATAACAAGTTGAAAGGTAGGGTTTGGTGTCAGGGAAGACTAGCGAGGAGTTCCCAGCCCCTCACTCAGTGGCAGTGGGACTGAGGCTGAAGGATACCTTCTACCTATGCCTGAGCCATTTTCTCTGACAACTCATAAAAACCACGCAAACTCTAAACTTCAAACAAGCTCATTACTTGTCTTCTTCAATTTTTCTCACTTTTATCTCCTGCAAGAATCTTCTTTCCTAGGAAATTTCTCTTTCCATTTCAAATGTTCTATTTTCCAAACTGTAGAGAAATGCCAGCTTGGCTGTCCAGAACCCTTTCTGCCTTTCAATGCTGGAACCTAGAAGACAGGCTTTGTCACCAGCCCAAGGAGGATCCAGTTCTGCCCTTTCCACCTGTGCCCATGCTTCAGACTAAGTGTCTCCGTAGAGTAGAAGCTTAGTTCTTAGCAGATCAGAGCCTTGAAAGGAAGATGGCCAACCCAGTTGCTACCATACTGCCCCTGTATAGTGGCTGTGGGATAGGATTAGAGTATTCAGCGCAGATAAAAAATAATTACTGATCAGCAGTGCTCCTCACCTTCAAATATTTCTTAGTTGTAGAAAAGTCTAACAGATAATAGCTCCTACCTGCATAATGTAGAGTTTTGAGAAGATGGGGGTAAGGGAGGGTGGTTGGATCCTTACTTGAAGCTGTTTGTAAGGTTCCATCCATCCATCCATTCATTCATTCATCAGTCACTGAGTTAACATTTACTGAGCGCCTTTGAGCAAGTGCTAGTGTTGAGAATAGAGATGAATAAGATATGAACTCTGCCTTCAGGAGATCCAGTTTAATGGGGGAGGAAGACATGCATATAAACACATCTGTGAGTTAAGTGGTATGGTGGCGCATAGAGGAGAGGTTTCTCATCCAGATTGAGAGATGGGGAGGGGGGTGGTTAGGGTGGGTTTCTAGGTGAAAGTGAGGTCAGAGATTATATTGGAAAGGGAAGCAAGCATCAGCCACATGTGTGGATGCAGGGGAAAGTGTAGTGCCCTTCTGTGAACAGAAGGAAATGCCAGTCTTTGATGAGAGTGAGGGATACAATGAGTTGTGGGGGAGAGGAGTAGGAAGAGAGGCTGTATTGGAGAGGCGGACCAGGGTCATGTCATGAAAGTCCTCATGTGACACTCTGGAGAGTTTGGACTTCCTGTCTGAATTTGGGAAGTGACTGACCCCCTCTGCCACAGGCTGAAGTGCTCTCTTCTGCTGCTAAACATCTGGGATATGAGGGTAGCTTCCAAAGCATCTGCTCACGTTCCCAGTCAATTGTCAAATGGCCATGCCACTTCCTCCTCCAGAAACACTCTTTGGCTGAGGGTTCAAGGGCATTTTCCCCCATTGTGTTGAGCTTGTCTGCAATAAAAGAGAACAGTTGGCAGTTTCTGGTTCAGTGTTTATGCTCCTGGAAAGCTGCAGTTACGCCTGCATCAAGCTACAGATCCACCAACATATTTTAAACAACAAGGACTCCCCAAGAATAAAAGAAAACCTGTGTTCCCAAAGGTACCTGTTATATCTGCTGTCTGATGTCAGAGATGTTTATGGATGAAATGTACCAAATCTTGATTGCTTAAAGTCCCACCCAAAACATAGGTCAGTTGTTCTCCATCTGACATTGCAACTTCAGTAAGTTGTTGACTCCCCTAGGTCCCTTCTTAGCGGGGTGAGTGCAAAAAAAAATGCCAAAGCTGAAGCCAGAAGAGATTCCACAGAATATAGCTTTGTTTGCTTTTTTAAACATCATTGCATGAGTCTCTGGCAATTCCATGTGTTCTGTTTGCTGAGGGGCCTGAATTTTCAATAAAGCTAAATTTGCAGAAGCCCCATGGGAAGTCTATGTCCCTTACCATATACCCAGGGACAAGCACCTCTGTCTAACTTCTGGATATGTTTTTTCATGAGAACTCTGTTGAGATTTTTGAGAAAGCAAAAAGCTGATTTATGTTCAGTCTTATACTTCTACTAGCCAGACTTCTGCCAAATACAACGGAGACTTCAGTATCCATCATAAGATGGTCGTTTTAATTATAATGGAAGGAAATGGTGACAGAGAAGAGGAAGGATTTGTGAGGGAAGAGAACCAGCCTCATGTAAGATATCAGGGACTTAACAGATTTAATCCTCACAACAACGAGGAAGACAGGTAAAAGCATCCCAGTTTCACAAATGAGGATATGCAAACTCAGATAATTTGAATAATTTGCCCAAGATGACAGAAGTGAGAAGTGGCAGAAGTGAGGTCTACAGGTCTGCACACAGGGCAGGCTCCTAATTAATATCTGTGGACTTGAAATTCCATGTGCAAAATTAGCTGAGAGAAGAGAAGTTCTTTTCTGATTAATTTGGGAAAGTGATTAATGAGAGATGTGAAATTTGATAAAAAGAATATGCTATCAGGTTTGTAAAGTGCTTTTCTGCCTTACAGAATATATTCGTTTCCTTGGGCTGCTGTAACAAAGTACTACAAACTGGTCGGCTTAAAATGACAGAAATGTCTTCTCTCATACTTTTGGAAGCCAGAAGTCTGAAATCAAGGTGTTGGCAGGGCCACACTCTCTTTGAAGGCACTAGGGAAGAATCTGTTCCATTCCTTTCTCTTAGCTTCTGATGTTGCTGGCAATCCTTAATGTTTGTTGGCTTTAGATGCATCCAATCTCTGCCTCTGTCTTCCCTCTGCATCTTTCTGTCTGTGTCTCTTCTCTTTTTAAAAGGGTACCAGTCATATTTGGGGGCCCTGGTGGTGCAGTGGTTAAGAGCTCAGGCTGCTAACCAAAAGGTCAGCAGTTTGAATCTACCAGCCACTCCTTGGAAACCCTATAGGATAGTTCAGAATTGACTAGATGGCAATGGGTTTTTGTTGATCAGTCATACTGGATTAGGGCCCACCCTAAATGATCTCGTCTTAACTTGATGACATCTGCAAAGACCTTATTTCCAAATTAGGTCACATTCTCAGGTACTAGGGTTAGAATTTCAGCATAAGTTTTTGGGGACAAAATTCAACCCATGACACAACCTTCCATAGCTCTTATCTCATAGGATGGAAGGACAACATGAAGAAGGCAGGGCAGGAGTTTTTATATAGATTCTTCAGGCAAGGAAGCTGCAGCTTGCCCAAGATCATTTAATGAATTAGTGACAGACTAGGAGAGGAACCCAGGCCACAGACACCTGAGTCGGAGACCTTAATGCTACATTTGTACTTCTTAAGTTTAACATACTTCAAAATCAATACAGGTTTCCAAATCCACAGTCATCATAATATCTGTAAATGGGCCATGGGGTCTACATTTTAAATAAACTCCCTGTGTGATTTTTTACTGACACCAAAGTTTGTGAACACTATTATTACTTTGTCATTTAGTAGACTTTGTGTGTTGGAAGAGCTAGTTCCTCCATTATTTTAAGACGAAACCTCCCTAACATGATAAAAACAAAAATGCTCACATCTGGGCCCATAAACAACATCATGATAAAGGATGAAGAAATTGAAGCCATCAAGGATTTCATTATACTTGGATCAACAATCAATGCCCATGGAAGCAGCAGTCAAGAAAACAAACAACGTATTGCATTGGGCAAATCTGCAGCAAAAGACTTCTCTAAAATCTTGAAAAGCAAAGATGTCACTTTGATGACTAAGATGTGCCAGACCCAAGCCAAGGTATTTTCTATTGCCTCTTATGCGTGTGAAAGCCGGACAATGAAAAAGGAAGACTAAGAATCAACATATTCCAATTATGATATTGGTGAAGAACATTGAATATACCATAAACTGCCAGAAGAATGAACAAATCAGTCTTGGAGAAAGAACAGCAGAATTCTCCTTAGAAGCAAGGATGACAAGACGTCATCTCTCTCATTTTAGATACATCATCAAGAGGGACCAATCACTGGAGAGGGACGTCATGCTTGGTAAGGTGGAGGGTCAGCGAAAGAGAGGAAGACCCTCAACAAGATGGACTGACACAGTGGCTACAACAATTTGCTCAAACATAGCCGTGATTGTGAAGATGGCACAGGACTTGGCAACGTTTCATTCTATTGTACATGAGGTTGCTATGCGTCAGAAGCCACTCGATGACACCTAACAACAACGACAGTTTTAAAAAGCTGTTCTAGAAGGGAGATTAAAAAATAGTCCTCATTCTCTTTCCTTTTTTAACAGTCCTGTTAGGAAGTTCTTCCTTGTGCCTAACTGAAGCTTTCCTTTATTCAGTTTTTTTTTTCCATTTTGTTGTTATTAGGAATAAAGAACATGTGATCACCATCCCTTGTGTCATAACACTCCCTATAGTTAAAACAATTCTCATAGCTTTCTTCAGAATCCTCTGCCTCAGACTGAATACTCTGTCCCTTTAGCATCAGAGTATGAAATATTTTCAGACTGAGGCAATTCTGAGTTATGGACCCTGAGGACGGCACCACAGAGAAGCTCCAAAGATACACTTTTTTCCAATGTGACATATTTTGAATAAATATTATTAAAGATTCACACTGATTTCACTTAAGAATGGAAATAGACATTTTCAATGTCCTCTGTTACCCTACATTTTATTCAAAAAAATAACCTAAAGTTATGAAGCATATAAAAACTGAAACAATAATTTTTAAAATCACTGATCATAAAGATATATTACTTAGGTAAATTGATGAAAGTGATCCTAACCTCTTACCTATTGCTCAGTCAAGACTTACAGTTGCCTATTGTCATGGATTAACTTGTGTCCCCACAAAATGTGTGTTAACTTGGCTGGGCTATGATTCCCAGTGTTGTGTGATTGTCCATTATTTTGTCATCTGATGTGATTTTCCTATGTGTTGTAAATCTTATCTCTATAGTGTTAATGAGATGGGATTATCGTCAGTTATGTTAATGAGGCAGGAGTCAATCTACAAGATTAGGTTGTGTCTTAGATCAATCTCTTTTGAAATCTAGAAGAAAGAAGCAAGCAGAGAGACATGAGGACCTCATACCCAAAGAAACAAGAGCCAGGAGCATAGTCAAAGTTCCCTTACTAGGGAAGATTGATGACAAGGACTTTCCTCCAGAGCTGACAGACAGAGAAAGTCTTCCCGTGGAACTGACACCTTGAATTCAGACTTCTAGCCTCCTAGACTGTGAGAGAATTAATTTCTGTTTGTTAAAGCCATCCATTTGTGGTATTTCTGTTATAGCAGCACTAGATAACTAAGACACTCATTATGTTGGGATAAAGATTGGTCAAACAAGGTCACATTTTTATCAGCTCTCTATACTCTCTTTTCTCCCCCCATATAAGAAAGTACCTATAAAACAGGAAACAAAAATCCTCTCCACCTTCTACTCTTGTTCCTCCCCTTTAAAAAATAAAAATACATATATAACCAAAGAAATCAAACCTAGTGCTGTGAAGTCAGTTTCAGCTCATAGCGACCCTATAGGGCAGTGGATTCAAGCTGCCGACCTTTTGGTTAGCAGTTGAACTCTTTAACCACTACACCACCAGGGCTCTCTTTCTCTCTCTCCCTACATATATATGTGTATATATATGTGTATATATATATATATATATATGTATAAAAACCAAAAACCAAACCCAATGCCGTCAAGTTGATTCCAACTCATAGTGACCCTATAGGACAGAGTAGAAGTGCCCCATAGGGTTTCCAAGGAGCACCTGGTGGATTCTAACTGCCAACCTTTTTGGTTAGCAGCTGTAGCTCTTAACCACTACACCACCAGGGTTTCCATATATATATATTTTTTTTTTCTTTTCTTTTTCCAAATCCCTTGGAGCTAACTCCTGTTTGGGATTAAGAAGAAGATTCATGTGTATATTTTCTCATGATATAAAAGATCATCAAAATGTCCTAAAAAAAAAAAATAGTTTGAGCAGTATGACAAGGTTAACAGAAAGGAGCAAAAGTCTCTGTAAACAGTCAAGTTGCTTTGACAAGATGCTCCTTTCATAGCACTTGGCTAATATTTTGTTCACTTATTCTGTGTCACTCCTCTGGTATTATAGGGGCCTTGGGACTCTATTGTCTCTATAGAGGAACTGTTGTGTTTTTAAAAGTTTGTTAAACTTATGCAGTAGGGCTAGACTCAAAATCCAGTTATGAGTCCAGTCAAAAAAAAAAAAAAGAAATGAATGGCTAGTTGGCATTTGTTTACTTTTGCTCTACCTTATTGTTTTACTTTGTAGGAAAAAAAAAAATTTTGAAGTAGCCAACAGATAAATAAAATCATTTGAGAAGGTGTTGAGGCCAGTGCACTCTTCCTTCCTAGCTCTACCAAAAGACCTTCCACAAGGCAGAGATATTCAGCGAACAGAACTAGACACCCAGTGGAGGTGGAATATTGACATTAACACATGGGATCGGCATGCAGAATAAGTGCCTGTCAGCAGGAAATATGTAGACATGGTGCTTTATGACCCATAGATACCACTCTTCCCATTGACAGCCAACTTCATCTGGAAAGACGATTCTGTCTGATGTCATAAATGTCACATACAAAAGAGCTTTTTTGTTCCTAGAGCATCATTTCCTTACTCAAGGCTTTTGGCTGCCAGTGCATAAAATCCACAAAGAAAAACAACAACCCATGCCTGGGAAAGACATCAGTGGCAACACCTTCCTCTGGCCCAGGGGATCAGGGCGGTAAAGGAAGGCAAAACAGAGAGAGCCAAGCTGTTTCTCTCGTAGCCAAAAACAAATGTGTTTTCAGATGCCTTGGCCAGCGACGGGCATTTGGCTCAGATCTGCCTACATTTGTTACACAATCAATCTCACACATGCCCTGATGGAAACCATCAAATGCACTCTCTCTGCCCTACCCTGATCTGAGCACATACATACTTACAAGAGACTCTGAGCACACATACCTGGTTGAGAAGATCGGATGTTCCACCACCCACCATAGAAAGTCTCCAGAATGAGGATGCTCAAACACCCCTTCAGCCCAGTAAGGAGCTGGATAATTCAAAAGAAGCTTGTTCAGAGTAAGACATCAATCCAAATCATCACTCTTCCACTGAGGCCTAGAATGCTAAATCAGATCAATGCAATACAAACAGAGTCCTTGTTTCCCTGATACTGTAGTGTCTCCTGCTTGAGGAAATACAATGTCTTGAATATACAAACATACACAGTCCTCACAGGAACATACTCAGTAGACCTGCCCAAAGTCTGGTCTAACGACACAATATTTTGAAGTAGTGAAGTGGCTCCCTCACTTCCTTTTTTGACATTCATACTTTCCTCACCCTGCCTTCCTCACCTTCTGAGTTCTTGCTGTCCAGCAGCTTCCTCTCTTTCCTCAGACCTGACCTTTGTTCATTCCTGAAGATGACACCATCGGGATCTAACTTCCTGCTTGAGTTTTTCTACCAGCCTAATTGGAATTGAGATGTTAAACCAATCAGTTGCCATGGAGTCGACTCAGACTCAGGGCAATCCCATGAATGTCAGAGTAGAACTGTGCTCCGTAGAGTTTTCAATGGCTGATTTTTGCAGAAGTAGACCACCAGGCCTTTCTTCTGAGCTGCCTCTGGGTGAACTGGAATCACCAACATTTCAGTTAGCAGCTGAGCTCGTTAACCATTTGCATCACCCAGTTAATGGCTGGCGATAGCATAACGTGTCCTTCCTAGATGACATTTATTCTTTAGGAGCTTCTGTTGATGTTCACAATCTGAAGAAACTTCAGTGGTGGCCATACCAAGCACAGGGTTAGACCTATAGGAGCCCAGACACAAATCAGTGGTTGGTGGGAGGGGAACTTGCATTTCTATCAATATCCCTGGATTCTAAAGGCCCTTTTTCAGAAGAGGGTCCCTGTGTACAATCCCTTCATTTAGTCCACTCAGCAAGTGTTTTTCTAGGGGTAGCAGAGATGTGTTCTCAGTATATCACTGACCCAGGAACCGTCATGAAACTTAAGAAGTATGCTTCATTTTCTCCAATGTACCTGATCATGGAAAAGAGACCTGACTACACATGAACCAGTCACAACGCAGCAGGAGAAAGCTCATAATTGGGCACTCAACTCTGTGGCAGAGCTAACAATACTACAAGAGTTCAGAGAACAAGCCAATGTGGGCAGCTACTCTTGAGTGCTGGGTAGGTTTGGGGTCAGCAGGGAGAAGGGGAAGACTATTCCTGGAGTAGAAAATGTCCTGAGTGGTAGTAGAAATCAGAGCAAACCTAAAACTGACATCCTGAGCCATCTTTATGTCCAGAGTAAAAGGCTGCCTCTTCTGAATTTTGGTTTTCATTGTGAAGGAGTGGTAGGATTCTACTTGCCCCGTGCACACAGTCAATATAGACAGTGCCAGTGCGATTCTGATGCCTGCTTCTCTAGGCATTGCATGTGAAAATATTGATAAAAACTTTAAAAGTGAAGTATTTCCAAGTGATGACATGACCAAGGTCAAGGGTTCAATCCTGGTAGGCCAGTTAGCATTGCCTGTTTCATTACCTGGGTTTGTGCCACTAACCCTGAGCCAACTGTCCCATGTTGGTCATAAAAGGCCTAGACAAGAACATAACTGGATTATGGTAAATCTGCCACCACCATTAAAATATCCACAGTTGAATATTGGCAGTGTTTATTGATGTTATGTTGACAATCTCTAGTTTTTGTTTTTTGTTTTTTTAATAGAGCACATAATTAAAATATACTCTGGTGGCAGTATAGCATAGTAGCTGGGTACTAGTAGGCACTAGAGGTAATTGCCTAGGTTAAAATCCTAGCTCTACCCCTTAGCTTCAACACTTTGGACAAGGTACTTAATTACGTTTTGCCTCCATTTTTTGACTTTGAAAAATAGGGATGATAATAATAATACTCCCATAGGATCATTATGAGGGATAAATAAGCTAGTACATGTGAAAGAGTTTGAAGAGTGCCTTGGTATGTATCAAGCAGGCTAAAGATACCAAGTTATCCTCGTGATGATGGTTATTATTGATCCAGAGGGTTCAGCAGGGCATCTAGAGGGGTTCTTATGGGCATCTAGTTAAATTCTTTAATTTTACAAATAAGGAAACTGAATTCTAGAGAGGTAATGACTTACTCAAAGTCATTAATGGAGTGAGTGCTAGTGCCCTGTTGTCCTGACTCCAAAAGGAAAAATGTACACTTAATGTGTAATCATAACCATTCACAAAGCACTTTCATACACATTGCCCTCACACTCTCCCTGTGACACCACATTGCCTCTCCAAACTGAATCACTAAAACATTTTTCAGACACCCGAGTATAAGAGTTCCACGGGGAGTGATTCTCTGTGAGGCCCAGAAAGAGGCGCCTGTTTAATGAGATGACGGAAGGGCACAGGGAGGGCATATCCCAACAGTGCAGCTGACGAATGTAAGGCCTTCAGTGCTGTGGCAAAGTTACATTCCATTATTAATTGGATGCTGTGTTAAATTAGCCATTTTTATGAACAGCAGAGAGAATTCCTTCACGAGGAGCTGAACTATGTTCCATGAGCCCAGCTCTGTCCCAACAGACTGTCAAGACGGTGGCTGTTCCTCTTCGATGACTAGGAGCGAGTGACTATAATGACACCAGGTTTGCTACATTTCTTCTTTCTTGAAGAATTTAGTCTGGCCTTTGGGAAATAATATCTGTTTGCCTTTGGTGACTTGAAGGCTCCCTGTCTCTCTACCCTTGGCCTCTGCTTGAATCAGCCTACCCTCTTCTAGTTACTGACACACTGGAATGACAAGGTCATCCACTGGGGGTGTACTTTCAGCTGGGTGTGCGTGTCTTATATGGCATCAAACTTCTTTAACAGTTCCGTGTTTTCTCGTAGCAAGATGGAGAAAAGTATATTTTACTGGAACTTCTCTGAGGAAGACCACTATATGTTGTCTGAAAAATCGCTTCGGTTGTGGGATAAGACCACAGGTTTATCTTATCTTAAATTATGATTGCCTGATGGGGTATTTGATGTCCGTAGGTGGCACAAACAGTTAAGCTCTTGGCTGCTAATCAAAAGGTTGGAGGTTCAAGTCCCTCCAGAGGCACATTGAAAGAAAGGCTGGTGATCTACTTCTGAAAAGTCAGCCACTGAAAACCCTATGGAGTACAGTTCTATGTCTACCATGAGACAGAATCAACTCAACAGCAACTTCTTTTTTTGAAGCAGTTCTGAGTTATGGACCCTGAGGACAGCATCACAGAGAAGCTCCAAAGATAACACTTTTTTCCAATGTGACATATTTTGAATAAATATTATTAAAGATTCACACTGATTTCACTTAAGAATGGAAATATATGTTTTCAATGTCCTCTGTTGCCATACATTTTATTCAAAAAAATAACCTAAAGTTATGAAGCATATAAAAACTGAAACAATAATTTTTAAAATCACTGATCATAAAGATACATTACTTAGGTAAATTGATGAAAGTGATCCTAACCTCTTACTTATTGCTCAGTCAAGACTTACAGTTGCCCATTGTCATGGATTGACTTGTGTCCCCCCAAAATGTATGTCAGCTTGACAGGACCATGATTCCCAGTATTGTGTGATTGTCCACCATTTTGTTGGTGTATTTGATGGAGTTTTCAAGTTTGGGAGCAGAATTACTTGGGGCAATAGAGGAGCAAAAGCTGAATTTGAGTGTGGTAATGTATAGGAGGACCACAGTGGCAATATAGTACAGTTAAAGCTGGTGAGAAGTCAAAGTAGTTTGCTATGGAGTATGCAATGTAAACTCTCCTTTCTGATTTTCCTATGATTCTTCAGTAAAACCTCATAACGAATTATGGAATGTTGACTGTGACTGGATTTCTTTTGAAAAACAGTGAAGGAGCCCCATGATTGGTGTATAATCTGGTGAAGATAAGGCAAGGACATCCTACATGGTTGGTGGGGAGAAGTGCAGGAGGGAGGTTGGGTAAAAAACGTGCTGAGGTACCTAGTGGCTACCTAAACAGCAGCAGAATGTCTCTTTCTGCCAATATCTATAGGACAAAGTAGAACTGCCCCATAAGGTTTCCAAGGAGCGGCTGGTGGATTTGAACTGCCAGCCTTTTGGTTAGCAGCTTGAGCTCTTAACCACTGTGCCACCAGGGCTCCTTAGTAGGAATGGTCCATCCTTTAACTTCTGTAATTTTGGAAACATTTTTGGTCTTTTTGTTTGCTATATGTGTTGTTCCATTAAAAGAACTCCCTCTTCCTCACTGTTCAACATGACTTTATATTAATTTTTCCTACATGTTTCTTTACCTAGAATGCTGTTCCTGTGCCCTCTCCTCTCCTGGAAAGACGGTGTCTTACATAAGCCTACTCGACTGGAGGAGAAGGGTAGTTTAAAAATGTATTATGGTTCCACCTTCCCTCAGTGTTTCTATCAGTTAGAGTACAACCAGAGGAGCAGAACCAGTAAGAGATATATTTGTGTGTGTGTGTGTGTGTGTGTGTGTGTGTGTGTGTGTGTACATAAAATAGGGAATTGCTTTGTGCAATTGTAGTGGGTAGCATAGCAAGTCCGAAGTCCTTAGGGCATGCAATCAGGAAGGAAAGGTCCAGAGGGAAGGAAGAACAGATGCAGTTTCAGCAGCTGTTTCACGCCAAGGAGATGAGTGTGGAGGTCCCAGAATGCAGAAATATTTTATAGTGTTCTGCTGCTTTGAATTTCTGATATTCAGAGAGGCTCAGTCCCTCTTTAAAGGGTTTCCTTCTAATTAAATCCAGTCCACCCAAGATAATCTCCCTTTTGGCTAACAAAAAAATCAGTGGATTTCGGGCATTAATAGCATCTGCAAAATCTCTTCACCACAGCACTTAGATCAGTGTTTGATTGAATAATTGGGAGAAGGTGTATGCATGCTACAAAATGGCTACTATCTCCCTTCTGTCCTCCAACTCTCTTGAGAGCGTCTCTCTTGTAGTCAACCCTAACTGGAAGCATGCTAGAAAGGGAATTCTGGGCAACGTAGTTGAGCTTAACCAAGTTAACACATCACAAAGCCATCACAGGTTCAAGAATGCTTGCATGTGCTTCATTCTCATGTTTTATCCCACAAAACATCTAGGGATGATCCTTGTCAAAAAATTCTCTGAATTCCATACCAAGCTTTAGAAAGGCTTCTTTTCCTCTTCATTTCTTCCTTTAGTTGTCCTCTTTGAGTTTAAAGTCTGTCAAGTCTTTGTCTCTGTTTACTGGAATGTCCTGTGCTCTACATTCCTATCTTTGTGGTTTGCTTTGCTGTAATTCTTCCAACTATAAACCAGGCTTGAAGACTAGCTTTACCACTTACAAGCTGTATAAAGTTGGGCCAATCCCTTACCTCTCCTGGGCTTAAAGAACAATCACCTCCTGGGGTTGCTGTGCAGGTTAAATAACCAAATGTAGGTAAAAACACTTTGTACACTACTTGCACACTGTAGAAGTTTGATAAATGGTAGCACACTAACATCATTATCATCATCAATATTATTTTTATTTTTTCTCAAATTCTTTAAGTCAAAATACAATCACAGAATACATTTCTTTACTCAAACACAGGGCTCAGAATTTATATCCATTGAAGCCCTCCTTCATATGGCCCCACCAAGAATTATTTCAAATTTCTAGTTACTTTGAGACATGTATTGAGAAGAACTTCTAATTAGCATCATTTTCTCAGAGATATTGCCTACAGCACTAGCAGCAACAACGATAAGTATAATGATAATCCCACAAAACTTCAGTGTGTGCTAAAAGATCCAATGAAAATCTGAACAGCAGGAGAGAAAGATCCTTCCTACCAATTAATGGGAAGCCAAGTCTAATTTGCCACCTGCACGGTACTTTTGAACCTGTCAGGGAAAAAGGAAGCCAGTGAACCTTCATCTTGTCACCAGTCTTCTCCAGGACTGCTTTCTAAAGCAAATGAAAATAGCATTCATTAGAGTAAAAAATAGAAAGCTTGTGTCCATCCCCCTATGCTCTCTTCTTAGCTAAAAGCAGAGTCCATCATCGTCAAAGAGGAGTTGGTTCAAAAGCCCACTGGACCTACGCGCCTGTCTCTTGATGCTAGAGAATGAATATTTCCTTAAACTCTTTAGAAAGTTTAGATTGCTAAGTCATTAGTTCTCCTGTGACTGATATATCAAAGGACATTATAAACATAAGAATTCCAGAGTCCTAAATCTGAGAAAATGCTCTAAAGGCCACTATAAATTCCAAGTGAAGGAGATAGGGCTTCTGAGTTGTGGTTTTTTCCCCCCTTTTCCTCTTCTAAATCATCTAGAATAACAACAAAAACACATATACAATGTATTTTTAGTGTGTTTCTTAGTAAAACAAACAAAAACAAAGGAACCCATTCCCAATAGCATTTACTAACACTACATTATTTTAAAGTTCCACTGCTAACCAAAAGGTCAGCAGCTCCAATCCACTAGCCGCTCCTTGGAGACCCTATAGGGCAGTTCTGCTCTGTCTTATGTGGTCACTATGACTCAGAATCAACTCAATGGCAATGGGTTTTTTTTGGTTGTTGTTTGTTTTTGAATCTGGCACTTTGCTTACAATTGGACATGCTGCCACTAGGTGGCAGTGTATAAGAACAAAACCAAAAAACCAAACTGGTTGCTGTAGAGTCAATTCTGACTTCTAGCTACCCTAAAGGATAGAGTAGAACTCGCCCATAGGGTTTCCAAGGCTGTCAATCTTTATAGAATCAAACTAGTACATCTTTCTCCTGCAGAGCGACTGATGGGTTTAAACCACTGACTTTTCAGTTAGCAGCCCAGCTCATTAATGACTGTGCCACCAGGGCTCCTTGATCAGGTTTAAAATATGACTTATGGCAGACTTCTGGCAAAATGGCACTCTAGGCAGAAGCACCACCCTCCCTTCACAGCAAAGATCCGAAAAACTAAGCTGAACAGAGAAAACAACAATCCTGAAACCCTAAAACATCAAATGAAGGGATGAAGAACTCAGCCAAGCACCACATGGAGTGAGAAAACTGACAGAGAACGGAGAGAGAGGAGAGATTCATGCAGAGGTCCCCTATCAGCTAATGCAGTGTGGATCCACCATCTTGGACTCCTATCAGAGACCAGCAAACAGGGGGTGTGAGAAAGCAGCTTCACAAAGCTTCCAGTGGGAGACAAACCAACTGGTAATTTGCGATACACGCTTTCCCTCCCCCCACCCTTGTTCACCCCCACTCAGCCTCCTCTGCGTCCCGCGGCCACAATCTCTTGTCCGGGAAGCACCAGCTGCTTAGATTCCACCCACCCGAATGGGCCAGCTCTCTGACTGCTATTTGTTGGCTGCTGGTGTTGCTTTCTTCCACTTCTTTTGATTTCTTCCTTACCTCTCACCACTTCCCCCTCCTTTGCTCAAATACCTGGCTCAATGCTCCATCTTTGCTTCTTCCTGAGGGGCAGCGGAGCTCCGTTCGAGTGTGGAGCTGCTTCCCAGTCTGGGCTGCCATGCTGGTGGGATCCCGGGGCTTTTGTTTGTTTTGGATTGTTTGTTTTCTTTTCCTTTTCTTGACTTGGGAGCCCGTTCTGGCCAGGCAGTGCTGCATGGCTTGGAACCTTCCCCCTTGGCTTGCACAGACGTGCAGAGGGATCCCTGAGGACATTTCTTTTTTCATTGGTTTTTTTTTTTTTCTTTCTGTTTTTTTGGGGGATTTTCTTGTTCTTTTTTTTTTTTTTTAATTTGTTTTGTTTTCTTTTCTCTCTTTTCCCCTTTTTGTCTTTCTTCACTACTCAGTTTCTCATCTGTCTATATCTTCCTTTTCTTTCTGTTCCCTGAATACCTGGAATTGTATACCTCTACACCTTCTAGCCAGGCTGTACTGCAAAACTTGAGAACTACTTCCCCAGACCTCATAGCCACACCGGTGGGATCCCTGGGAACTTTGCTGTTCTTTTCCCTTTCTGATTTTTATTTATTCATTCTTTTATTATTTCTTCCTCTTCCCCTTTTTTTCTCTATTTCATAGTCTCTCATCTCTCCACTCCAACGGCAAGCTCCCCTAGCATTCTTTTTTGTTTCTTTGTATGTTTTTGGCTCCTGTTCCTCCCTCTCTCTCCCATATCCATCTTAGCTCCACACATAACAATCTCCCCACTACATCCTGGCTACCTGCACCGTGTGCTTAACATCACCCCACCAAGCAGCACAGGCACGGCCTACTGGAACCTGCCCTGCACTGATTACCGATCTGCTCTGGTGGCTGTAGTAAGTGCCACAAACAACCCATCCCAGTAACTCCTCTTCAGCTAGACCTGCCCTGCCATACCATCTCTGAGTGACTGACCCTGCCAATTGAAGAAGGAGGCAAAAGTATTGTGCCCACAGAGAGGAAACAACAAAGAACACACAGTCTGCCTGCTCAGACATAGCTAAATTTTAAAAAAAGGGATGAAACAAACAAATCTACAATCAATAAATGAGAAAAATAACTACTGAATGCCCCGAAGACAGCAGACAATATCAAAACATTTACAAAAACAGGACAGGATAGTTCCAGTAGGTGTCCAAAATAAAACACCAGATGACTTTCCAGTGGACGAAAAGGCACTAGAACAACCTGAGAGGAAAATCAAATCTCTAATACTCAGAATTCTCCAAGAGCTGAAGCAAAAACCAGACAAAAATGAGGAAAAAATAGACAAATTCATGGAAAATACAGACAAAAAATTGGAAGAATTCAGGAAAATAATGCAGGAACAAAATACCAAAATAAATTCACAACTAGAAATTATACAAAAACAACAATTAGAAGTCCAAAAGATAAACAGCAAGATTTCAGAAATGGACGGTGTCATAGAAGGGCTGAGTAGCAGATTTGAAACAGTGGAAGACAGGATTAGTGGAATTGAAGACAAACACTTGGATACAACTTTGTTTCAGGAAAACTCAGAAAAAAGAACAAAGAAAAATGAAGAGCCCCTGAGAGTTATGTGGGATACAATCAAAAGCAAAAATTTACGAGTGATTGGAGTTCCAGAACAGGGAGAGAAAACAGAAAACACAGAGAGGATCATTGAAGAACTGCTGACAGAAAACTTCACCAATATCATGAAAGATGAAAAGCTGACCATCCAAGAAGCTCAATGAATCCCATATAGGATAGACCCCAAAAGAAAATCACCGAGGCATATCATAATCACACTCACCAAAACCAAAGACAAACGAAGAATCCTGAGAGCAGCTCGTGAAAAACAAGAAGTCACATACAGAGGAGAAACAATAAGACTAAGCTCAGATTATTCGGCAGAAACCGTGCAGGCAAGAAGTCAATGGGATGACATTTATAAACTCTTGACAGAAAAAAATTTCAAGCCAAGAATAATATATCCTGCAAAACTCTCGTTCAACTCTGATGGTGAATTAGGTAATTTCCAGATAAACAGAAATTAAGGGAATATCTAAAAGCTAAACCAAACTTACAGGAATTATTAAAGGGAGTTGTTCAATCTGAGAACAAACAACTTCAGCTCACAGGCATAATCTAGGACGCAGGATCATATCAGCCAGATACCAATCTAGGAAATGAACTCTCAAGGACTATCCAAAACCTAAAGAAATACAACAGGGAATCAGAGCAGTTAATCAGTAAATGACAACAACATCAAAACAATAAAAGAGGGAATAAACAGCATAGGTATAGAACCTTCTAATGGAGAGGAAGGCAAGGCAATAGCAAGTAATGGTAGACAGCTTCAAACTTAGAAAGATAAGGGTAAAATTCATGGTAACCACAAAGAAGGTTAACAAATGTACTCATAAAAATAAAGAGGAAAAATATAAAGTCTCAGCAAAAAAAAAAAACCTACAAAAACAAAAGAAATGAAAAAAAAAAAATCCACAAACAAAACTAACTCAGCACAGGAGAGTAATAAGAACGAAGAAAATGTCAGCACCGCAAAAAAAAGCACTGCAAAATGACAGCAACAAACTGACATCTATCAATAATTACACTGAATGTACATGGACTCAATGCACCCATAAAGAGACGGAGAGTGACAGAATGGATAAGAAAAGAGGATCCATCAATATGCTGTCTACAAGAGACACACCTTAGAAACAAAGATGTGAATTTATTAAAAGTCAAAGGTTGGAAAAAAATATATCAAGCTAACAACTACTAAAAAAGAGTAGGAGTGGCAATACTAATCTCAGATAAAATAGACTTTAAAACAAAAGCCACCATAAAAGACAAAGAAGGACACTATATAATGATTAAGGGGACGATCCATCATGAAGACATAACCATAATAAACATCTACGCACCCAATGACAGGGCTCCAAAATACATAAAACAAACTCTAACAACACTGAAAAGAGAAATTGACAGTTCCGCAATAATAGTAGGAAACTTCAACACACCACTGTCAGTAAAGGACAGAACAATTAAGAAGAAACTCAGCAAAGATACAGAAGACCTAAAGGTCACAATCAGCCAACTTGACCTCATAGACATACATAGAACACTCCATCCAACCGCTGCAAAGTACGCAATCTTTTCCAATGCACATAGAACGTTCTCCAGAATAGACCACAACTTAGGCCACAGAGCAATGCTCAACAAGATCCAAAACACTGAGATAATTCAAAGTATCAGCTCTGACCACAGTGCCATCAAGGTAGAAATTAACAACAGAAAGAGCAAGGAAAAAAATCCACTACATGGAAACTGAATAACACCCTACTAAAAAACCACTGGGTAATAGAAGAAATCAGAGAAGGAATCAAAAAATTCCTAGAATTAGACGAAAATGAAAACACATCATACCAAAACCTTTGGGACACAGCAAAGGCAGTCCTCAGAGGACAATTTATAGCAATAGATGCACATATCAAAAAAGAAGAAAGGGACAAAATCAAACATTAACTACAGAACTCAAACAAATAGAAAGAGAACAGCAAAAAAAAGCCCACAATCACCGGAAGAAAGGAAATAGTAGAGATCAGAGCAGAAATAAATGAAATAGAGAACAGAAAAACAATAGAAAGAATCAACAAAACCAAAAGTTGGTTCTTTGAAAGAATCAACGAAATCGACAAACCACTGGACAGACTGACAAAAGAAAAACAGGAGAGGACACAGATAACCCAAATGAGAAATGAAATGGGGACATTACAACAGAGCCAACTGAAATAAAAAGGATTATAACAGAATATTATGAAAAACTATACTCCAACAAATTTGAAAACCTAGAGGAAATAGATACATTTCTGGAAACACATGGCCTACCAAAACTACAACAAAGTGATGTTGAAAATCTGAACAGACCCATAACAAGAGAAGAGACTGAAAAGGTAATAAAAAAACTCCCAACCAAAAAAAGCCCTGGTCCAGATGGCTTCACTGGAGAATTCTACAAAACATTTACAGAAGAGCTTGTACCAGTACTCCTCAAGGTATTTCAGAGCATAGAAGAGGAAGCAACACTTCCAAATTCATTCTATGAAGCCAGCATGATGCTGATACCAAAACCAGGCAAAGATGTCACAAAAAAAGAAAATTACAGACCAATATCTCTCATGAATATAGATGCAAAAATTCTGAACAAAATTCTAGCCAGTAGACTTCAGCATCATATCAAAAAAATAATACACCACGACCAAGTAAGATTCATACCAGGTACGCAAGGATGGTTCAACATTAGAAAATCAATCAACGTAATCCACCACATAAATAAAAGGAAAGAAAAGAATCACATGATCATCTCAATTGATGCAGAAAAGGCATTTTACAAAGTCCAACACCCATTCCTGATAAAAACTCTCAATAAAATATGTATAGAAGGGAAATTTCTCAACATAATGAAGGGCATCTATGCAAAACCAACGGCCAACGTCAATCTTAATGGAGAGAGGCTGAAAACATTCCCCTTGAAAACAGGAACAAAACAAGGATGCCCTTTATCACCACTCCTATTTAACATTGTGCTGGAAGTCCTAGCTAGAGCAATAAGGCAAGAAAAAGAAATAAAGGGCATCCAAATTGGTCATGAAGAAGTTAAACTGTCCCTGTTTGCAGATGATATGATACTATACATAGAAAACCCTAAAGACCCCATGAGAAATCTACTATAACTAACAGAAAGATTCAGCAGAGTAGCAGGATACAAGATTAACATACAAAAATCAGTTGGATTCCTATACACCAATAAGGAAAACGATGAAAAGGAAATCAGGAATACAATACCATTTATAATAGCTCCTAAAAAGATAAAATACTTAGGAATAAATCTAACCAGGGATGTAAAAGACCTATACAAAGAAAACTACAAAACACTACTGCAAGAAACCCAAAGGGATCTACATAACTGGAAAAACATACCATGCTCATGGATAGGTAGACTCAACATTGTGAAAATGACAATTCTACCCAAAGCAATTTACAAATACAATGCAATCCCGATCCAAATGCCAACAACATTCTTCAAAGAGATGGAAAAATTAATCATTCACTTTATATGGAAAGGGAAGAAGCCCCGAATAAGTAAAGCACTACTGAAGAAGAAGAATAAAGTTGGAGGACTCACACTACCTGACTTCAGAACCCACTATACAGCTACAGTAGTCAAAACAGCCTGGTACTGATACAACGACAGATACATTGACCAATGGAACAGAATTGAGAAGCCAGATGTAAATCCATCCACCTACAGTCACCTGATCTCCTCAAGGGCCCAAAGTCCATCAAATGTGGAAAAGACGGTCTTTTTAACAAATGGTGCTGGCAAAACTGGATATCCATCTGCAAAAAAAATGAAACAGGACCCATACCTCACACCATATACAAAAACTACTTCAAAATGGATCAAAGACCTGAATATAAAGCCTAAAACTATAAAGTTCATAGAAGGAAAAATAGGACCAACACTACAGGCCTTAATACACGGCCTTAACCGGATACCAACCATAACCATCAACACACAAAGCCCAAAAGATAAGCTAGATAACTGGGATCTTCTAAAAATCAAACACCTATGGTCTTCAAATGACTTCACCGGAAGAGTAAAAAGAGAACCTACAGACTGGGAAAAAAGTTTTGGACAGTACAAGTCAGACAAAGGTCTAATCTCCGTAATCTACAAGAAAATCCAACACCCCTACAACAAAAAGACAAACAATCCTATTCAAAAATGGGCAAAGGAAATGAACAGACACTTCAGCGAAGAAGACATTCAAATGGCCAACAGACACATGGGGAAATGCTTGCGATCACTAGCCATTAGCGAAATGCAAATTAAAACCACAGTGAGGCACCATCTCACCCCGGCATTACTGGCAAGAACCAAAAACACTGGAAATAACAAATGTTGGAGGGGCTGCGGGGAGATCAGAACTCTTATGCACTGCTGGTGGGAATGCAGAATGATACAACCATTTTGGAAAATAATATGGCGCTTCCTCAGAAAGCTAGAAAGAGACATACCATTCGATCCAGGAATCCCACTCCTAGGAATATATCCTAGAGAAGTAAGAATCGTCACTCAAGTAGACACATGCACACCTATGTTCATGGCAGCATTGTTCACAATAGCAAAACGATGGAAACAACCTAGATGCCCATCAACAGATGAATGGATAAACAAACTATGGTACATACACACAATGGAGTGCTATGCAACGAGAAAGAACGATGAATCTGTGAAGCATCTCATAGCGTGGATGAAACTGGAGGACATTGTGCTGAGTGAAATAAGTCAATCACAAAAGGACAAATATTGTATGAGACCTCTATTGTAAAATCCCATGAAAAAGTTCACACACAAAATGTAACAATCTTTGTTGGTTACCAGGGATGGGAGGGGTGGGGGGGAAGTATTAAACTGGCAATAGATTAGTGGTATCTTGGGTGAAGAGTGAGACAGTACACAATACAGGGGAAACCAGCACAACTTGTACAAGGAAAGGTCATGGAAGCTCCACAGACACATCCAAACTCCCTGAGGGACTGAATTGCTGGGTGGAGGGCTGTGGGGACCATGGTCTTGGGGAACATCTAGCTCAATTGTCATAACACAGTTTATAAAGACAATGTTCTACATTCTACCTTGGTGAGTAGCATCTGGGGTCTTAAAAGCCTGTGAACAGCCATCTGAGATACTACATTGGTCTCATCCCTTCAGGAGCAAGAGAGAATGAAGAGAACAGGATACTAGGAAAAGAATAGTCCAAAGGACTAATTATCCACAGCTACCAAGGCCTCCATCAGACTGAGTCCAGTACAGCTAGATGGTGCCCGGCTACCACCACTGACTGCTCTGACCAGGATCACAACAGAGGGCTCTGGACAGAGCTGGAGAAGGATGTAGAATGAAATTCTAACTCACAAAAAAGAAAAAAAAAAAAAAAAGACCAGATTTACTGGCCTAAAGGAGACTGGAGAAACCCCGAGAGTGTGGCCCCCAGACACCCTTTTAGCTCAGTGGTGAAGTCATTTCCAAAGTTCACCATTCAGCTGGGGAGTGGACAGCCCCATAAAACCAAATGGGACTAATGAGGCACTGCAGTCCAGGGACAAGGGTCAGAAGGCAGAAGGGGACAGGAAAGCTGGTGATAAGGAACCCAAGGTTGAGTAAGGATAGTGATGATTTGTTGTGAGGTTGTTAACCATTGTCATAGGGCAACATGTGTACTAACTGTTAAATGAGAAACCATTTTGTTCTGTAAGCCTTCATGTAAAGTGAGAATAGCAGCACAATTGGAAGAGCGTAGTCGATGTCACTGAACTGTGCATGTAGAAATTTTTGAAATGGTGTGTCTTTGGCTATGTGTATTTTCACCAAAAAAAAAAAAAAAAAAAGGTGGAGAAGGGAGAGGGTTGACATGTTGTGGGGTTGTTAACCAATGTCATAAAACAATATGTGTACTACTGTTTCATGAGAAACTATTTGTTCTATATGCCTTCACCTGAAGTACAATAAAAAAAATTTTTTTAAATGACTTATGGCTCATTCATTCATTAATTCAACATGTATTTAGTAGATCTATCATGTGCCAGGAACACTGGAAGGCAAAACAGCTTACGTCCCATTAGTTTTTCCTTAGATGAAAAGTAGAATATATTTATTGCTATTTTTATATAGAAACTCTTTATTATCAACTTCTAATTTAATGATGATGCACATAATCAGAAAAAAACAAGCTCTTATGGAACATTTCTCACACATTATGATAATCTAATTCTCATCATATCTTCAGATCTTGATTAAAATTACCTTCTTTTGTTATGCGCCCTGAATCCCATCTTGGTGCTGCTTCTCTGGACTGGCACATCATTTTAGAGTCTTTTTGTCACAGCAGCCACTCTGGAGTCTTTCCTCAGCTACTGGAGCTCTAGGGATTTTTTTTTTTTTTTCCTTCATCCCACTGACTCTGTTTGAGGTTTAGAGCTATGTGCTAGACTTGGGAGCAACCCACTGCCCTCTCTGCCCTTCCCTACTCATCTCATAGCGAAGAAGGGATGATATAAATGGACCAAAGGCAGAGAGAATTATTGCCGATGGTGCTGAGATATTCTCTTTTCTCTTTGAGGATTGTATTCTTTTGAGGTCCTCTCTTCCACAGGATTTCAGTTAAAAAGATCTGAGGCTGCTCTGGCCTGGAGCATGTGGATTTATCTCAGGCACCCAGGAGTCCCTGGGTGGTACAACTGGTTAATAATCTTGGCCACTAACCAAAAATTTCACAGTTCAAGTCCCCCCAGATGCACCTTGGAAGAAAAGTCTGGCAACTTCTGAAAACCAATCATCCGTTGAAAACCCTATGGAGCACAGTTCTACTCTGACACACAAGGGGTGGCCATGAGTAGGAGTCAACTCAATGGCAACAGGTTTCCTTTTCGTATCTTAGACACTAGGGGTACTTAGAATCTCAGTCCTTGGGAATTTCACAGGGCAGTGTAGGTGTGGAAGGACAGAATTCTGAATCCTGATCATGTCTCTAGCTGTATATTACCAGGGACCCAACTTCCTTTTTGAATTAGGACAAGTTTCATATGTCGTAAAACAATATGTGTACTACTGTTCATGAGAAACTATTTATTCTATAAGCCTTCACCTGAAGTACAATAAAAAATAAATAAAAAATAAATAAAGAAATCCCTGATCCCAGCACTGTTCTCTCTGACACTCTTGTGTCTTCTGGCCTATAGGTTAGGCTGGCATAGAAGTGAGAGATGTCACGTAACAGAACTTCAAGACCACTTCTCCTACAATTAGAACAGTTTTCTCTGCCATCTGTTTTTTCTTCTCCTTCAAGTTTCTGTCTTTCTGATCAATACATTATTTGCAATCAGTGACTCTGTTGGGTTGCCCCTAGCAACAGCTTTAGCTTAAGCATATCATCAGACATACTTTCACCTTTCAAGATTTGTTTTCCATAAGCCTGTATCTCTTACCACAGCACATTTTCCAACAATATTTATAACCAAGAGACATAACAAGTCTTGATAAATGGGAGATATAAAGTTGTTCTGTCAGGTCAAAGTGTTATGATAGGGACATTTTATTGGACCTAGGCATTTATAGAGGTCCCTGGGTGGTGCAAACAGTTAAGTGCTCAACTACTAGCCAAAAGGTTGGTGGTTCAAACTCATCCGGACAAGTCTCAGAAGACAGGCCTGGCAGTCTGCTTCCAAAAGGTCACAGCCCTAAAAACCCTATGGAACAGTTCTGCTCTGCACACATGAGGTTGCCATGAGTCAAAATGGACTCGATGACACCTAACAACAGAGATTTATAGTGTTTTGATATTCCCTCTCTATATATATGTGCATGTCTATGAGTATGTGTGTGTTATATCTGTAATACTGGACATAACAGTAGTAGACAAGTACTATGCACAGTTCACATGCCATTAGGATGAAGAGACCAAAATATTAATGGAAAAGATAATAGAATGCATCTGTCTTGTCAAGTATTTTCTCAGGTATAGAGCACGAACTCAATCAGTAGTATAGGACTTTCTTAGGCTACCTGGGCATAGGTGCCATTTTACTAAGGATGAAGCCTCGTAAGTGTGCATTACTAGGTATACCATATGGGCCCACTAGTGTATCAAACTAGAGTATTCTTTTTTAGGACCCACTTTAGCCTCTGAGCTGCCCAGATCCAAGGCAGCCCAGGGCAAGAAGAATAAGAATTTCCTGAAAACTCAGGAAAGTCAACCATGGAAGCAATCTGCCACTCTGCCCCTAGACCAGTGCTCTTAGGAAGGAAATATCAAAGAAAACACCTCTGAAGTATATTCTAATTTGGAACATCACTTGCAGTTGGATTTTGATTTTCTATTTTCAAAAACAATTACGCTCTGCCTGAAATAGCTTTTGTATATATGTACGTATGTATGTATGTATGCATATCTGATTCATAGGGAGAGGGATTTTAAGACATTGAGTCATGATGGGTTAAATCTCTAAAATCTTTTCGTCTCACGTGAGTTCCAGAAAAACTGAAGAATGATTTTGAACTACCCAAGAGCCTTAGAGGTCAAGTTTAGTTGGGTTGAATTCTGAATCTCATGGAAAGAAAATCTCCCATGACTTGCTTTGTCCTTGTCTTGGCAAGAACAGTAGATGTAAATAAGACAGTCATAGAGACTTCTAGCTCCAGAGGGAACACTTTGACCTCGTTACTACCTTCCAACTGTAAAGTTCCACTCACAAGCCCTTTGACAGATAGCATAGCATCTTCCTAGAATTGTGGTTAAACATTCCAGAAAAGTCCCCTAGACTGAGGATGGAGATTATTTCTGATAAAATATAAATGTAAAGTCTTCATGACTTTTTAAAATCTTTAAAAGTATACAGGTATTAATTTTTAAGTGCAAAGAACTGCTATGATGCCATGAAGGAGAAATATCAAGGGGGAAAAAAAAAGATTCAGATTGGAGGAGATGTTCAGAGACAGTGACATGGATTCACTTGGGACAGAGAGGCAAAATGGAATGTAGAATGGAAACAGGAAGAAAGGAGTGAAATAGAGAAAACCCAAAAGATAGGTTTGAATGGAATGAAATGGCAAATGGTAACTAAAATAATGGTTGGATTGTGTAGAAGCTAAATATAGTCTGCACTGAGGACTCTTGTCACAAGCTGGAGAGAGAACGTAGAGGTAAGGCAAAATGTCCCAGGTAAGAATCAGGAACTTCTACTATGCTGGTAATGGAAGCCCCAGTGCCGTCAATATACTGTTGACTAGGAGCCAGCCAACAAACCACTGAAACAGAAGAGAAAGGCTCCCTGAAGGAGTGTTTATAGAGCTATTCACCAATATTAGCAACAGAGCTATTCCATGCCTTAAAACTTGAACTAAGCTTCTTTTGTAGAAAACATTAACTTCATAGATTAATTCAGCATGTATTTATCGAGGACTTACTATGGGAAAGGCATTATGGTAGATGCTGGAGACACAATAACAAACAAGATAAAGGGTTTGCCCACATGGAGCTTTCATCCTAGAGAGAAAGATATAATACAATAAGCAAGCAAACCAATCAATAGACAAGATTATATATTGTGATTAATGCCATAAGGACAATAAGCAAGGAGAAGTGATTGAGAATAAAGAGCAGAGATAGACCTATTCTAGACAGAGTGGTCTGGGAAGGCCTCCCTGAGGAGGTGATATTTAAGCTGAGAACTGAAAAGTGAGAAACATTATATAAAGAGTGATGGGGAGGGAGTTCAAACTAGCGAAGGCAGAAGAGATAGCAGGCATGAAGGACCCAGAGGATAAAAAAGCTTGGCATGTTCAGGATCTAAGAGCAGGAAGCCTAGTCTAGGGAGATGCAATACTGTTGAGGTATGAGGGGGCAACAGGCAGTTGGAGATCAAAGTGGCAGCTTTATTTTTGATAAAAGCTAGGATAGAGGATGTGGCATAGATCTCTGGGCAAATGGGCTTGCTGCTAATGAACTTCAGAATTAACTGTGCCCACCCTGGCCTAGTTGGATAATACCAACCCCACCAGAGTGTCCTGCATCTGAACATTTACTCCATAAAGAAGCAGAGAATGAGTCCTCCCAGTAAGCAGACTATCATCCCAAAAACAGAAAGAAGAGAAGGGGCTGAACCGCATCCACTTAATTCCCTCTCCCAAAGCTACCAGTCAGAAAACTCACTCCTCATCCCCTAGGAAGCAGAGGCCGGGAGACTTAATCAGATGGTGGTCCCTTTATTTGGAAACTTGAAGCCAGAGAAGGCAGCTCTTCCATTACAGTTACTTAGGTATATGCCTATGTGTGTGTTTGGACTAGAAAGGGCAGAAAGGAAGAAATAAAAATTACCACGGTAGAACGGAAGGGACCATGCTTTTGATGGGCAAAATCCCCCACAATCCTCACCCACATATTTCACATTTGGATGGTGACAACCAACAGCACCCATCAGAGGTTGTGGCAGAGGTGGGTGAGGTGGCACTCTGTTTTGGTTTTGGCCGCCGTTACGGCTAAACTACATTTACAAGGTGAAATGCTGTCCATTCAGGATTTAATCTAGGCTAATGTCTTGATTAAAATTTCCCTGGGTGGTGTGAACAGTTTGCACTCAACTAGTAACCTAAAGGTTGGTAGTTCAAACCCACCTGGGGGCACTGCAGAAGAAAAGCCTGGTAGTCCGCTTCCATAAAGATTACAGCTAAGAAAACCCTATGGAGCAGTTCGACTCTGTAATACATTGGGTTGCCATAAGTTGGAATCAACTTGGCAGCAACTTTTTTTCTTCATGTCTTGACGAATTTTTAGGTCTTTCAACTCACATTATAGTGGGTGTATGCATGACAATAAATGCCTGACCTACATGTATTCCCTGTCTCTTCCATTAGAATATAAACCACATGGGCTGCTTTTATATCTATCCACAGTGTCTGGTTCCATGATAGAAATTCAATTTTTGCTGTTTGACTTACTTTTTAACAAGGTTAAGAACAAAACCGTTCAACATTGTTGCATTCACGCCAATGAGAAAACTTACTTCTTCCCTATTTCATCCGAATTCCCTAAATAGTGCTGTTGCTGGGGAACAACCTGCCCAGAAGGGGAAAAATCCTAGTTAGAGTGAAGAGAGCCCATCATCCTTTGGGAAAGCAGCTAGGCTCGGTCTGATTCACACACACACTGAAGTCCTGCTTATCCCAGTATTTCTTGTTGTGTCACTTAAGATCCATTAGCAGTGGATTTCTTGGCATTTGTGGCTGGCAGAAACGAGATGCCCAGGCCCAGCAAGTCAAGCCCACTGAGGGTTGAGTTTCAGCCCAGGCAGGCTGGGTACCCCTCTCTGATGACTAGTTGGGAACAGCTCCAATTTATAAGGAGCTGTGTTAAACCAAACCAACCCATTGTTGTCGAGTTGATTCCAACTCTTAGCCACCCTACAGGACAGAGCAGAACTACCCCATACGGTTTCCAAGGCTGTAAACCTTTATGGAAACAGACTGCCACATCTTTCTCCTGCAGAGCGGCTAGTGGGTTCTAACCGCCGACCTTTAGGTTAGCAGCCAAGTGCTTAAACCACTGCACCACCAGGGCTCCTTGGAGTTGTATTCGTCCAGTCAAAAATGATCCTTTAGTGTTCATTGAATACTACTTTCCGTAAGACAATTACAGTTCTGTTCTTAGCATTTTAATTTTTGCCCAGTGCACATAACACTGGGTAGTGTTTCCTTCTGTTGTACGTAGGGTCCCTATGAGTCGGAACAGGCTGATGGCACCTAGCAACAACACAAGAAGATGTAGTTCTATGAGGTTTACAGTAAAACCCTCAGCCCCCAGCCCCACGCCCAAGTTCTTACTCCCCATAGGCAACCACTTCCAATTACTTTAATCATTTCTTTGGTAGTTACCTCACTAATTTTAAATAACATGCTTACAGTGTGATTTTTTTCTATTTTAGACATAGTCTATCAATTTTCCTACTATGAAAAATGAAGATTTAGCCCTCTGATGCACACACACTCACACACACACTTCTTTTTCCCACCCCACCCCCAATTCTCCCACTATAGTTATATCACAACTTTTCATTAGATCAGTATGCATTGTTTACATAACTGTGAGGGTGTAAATAATATGCTTACAATGCTAAGTCATTTGGAGCAGTATAATTTTTTTGTTGAACAATTTTTCCCCTGAAGTTAATGATTTGCCAAAATTTTCTTTTCGCTCAATTTTATATGTAACTCTCTGTAATTCCTCTCCAGACTATATCTCCTGTCACAGCTTCAAAATATACCAGGTGCTTGGTTGGCTTTACTTATTTTCAAGGAGCCCTGATGGCACAGTGGTTAAAGTGCTTGACTGCTAACCGAAAGGTCGGTGATTTGAACCCACCAGCTGCTCCGTGGAAGAAAGATGTGGCAGTCGGCTTCCGTAAAGATTTGTCATTGTTATGTGCCATCAAGTCGGTTCCGACTCATAGCGACCCTGTAAGACAGAGTAGACCTGCTCCATAGGGTTTCCAAGGAGTGGCTGGTAGATCTGAACTGCCGACCTTTGGTTAGCAGCCAAGCTCTTAACCACTATGCCACCAGACCTCCCCCACAAAGATTTACAGCCTTGGAAACCGTATAGGGCAGTTCTACTCTATCTTATAGGGTCACTATGTGTCAGAATCAACCCAAGAGTAATGGATTTACTTCTTTTCTTGGAACATCCCTCCTGGAGCTCTCATCCTCTTGCTGCCCTTCACGGGTTGCAATCTGATCTGCTTTCAAGCTGCCTTCCTGGGATCTTCCTTAGCAATTATATTTGAAAGTCTCTTTTATAATGGAGAGTCTCCATTTTTCTCCCTGTTCTTGATTTACTCTCTTGGATCTTCTAATAGCTTTCCAAAAACGATGCATGAATTGGAGATAAATTTTAGAGAACATCTATGTCTAAAAACACAAAAAACAACAACAGCAAAAACTTGGTTGTCCCTAATAGACTGAGCATAGAAATAGTTTTTCTTCCAAATCGTGAAGTCATTTCTCCACTGTCTTCTAGTTTCCTATGTGGCTGTTGCAAAAGTCTGGGATTTTTTTGGATCCCTAATCTTTTATTTTGTGATCTTTTTTTTTTTTTCTCCCTGGAAAACATTTGGGATTTTCCCATTCTCCCAGCATCCTGCAATTTTGTAATGCTGGGTCTTTGGGTCCTTTTTCATCACATAGTGGGCCCTTTCATTCTAGAAACTCAGGTCTTGCAGTTCTGGGAAATGTTCTCAAATTACTTCTCTAATAATCCCCTCCCCTTCATAGTCTCTTTTGTTTTCTGGGACACCTCGTTTTTGGATGGACCTGCTGGATTGACACTCTAGATTTTTGTGTGGGCAAGTGATGGCTTTTTGTTTTTATGTAGTCTTCCCTATTCTCTCTCTGTCTCTGTCTCTCCCACTCTTGCTACCTGGAATATTTGTTCAACTTTATTTTGCAGTAATGAATGTTTCATTTCTGCAATTGTAGTTTTAATTCCCAGTAACTCTTTTTCATTCCCTGAATGTTCCTTTTTATGGCTTCTTATTTGCTGTAGAGGAGCAGTTTCTGTGGCAGTTGAAATTATAGACTAAGGAGACAAACTACAGCTCAACTGCTTAGCTAGCTCTGTGGCTTAGTTTCCTTAACCATAAAATGGGGATAACAACCCATTTCACAAAGGGTTGTTGTGAGGACTCAGTAAGTTACTATAAAGCACTTGGAGCAGTGCGTCGCACCGTTGTAAACGCCCAATACATGTCAGTTGTTATTGTTATGTGTGCGACATCGCCAGTCCTCTTAAGAGAATTACAGAGTCTTCCCTTGAACTTCTTTTTCTACTTCCTGCTTTGTCTCTGTTTCTATTTCACTTCTGTTTATGTTTGTTCTTAGCTGTTTGTTTTGGTCTCTGTCCTTCACGTTAGAGGCTTGCCTCAAACAGCATCGTAGAACTCATAAGCCTTGGCTGACAGACGGGTGGTGGCCAGGAATCGAAGCCGCGTCTCCCACATGGAGGGCAAGAATTTTACCACTGAACCACCACCGCCCCTCTTATGTAGAACTTAACAAACACTCAGGTTTTCAGCCCTGCCTACACTCCCACTTCCAGAAATACAGTACCCTTGCCCACATTTCCCGGCTTTTCTGTGGTTCAGAGGTACAGACCTGCTTGCTTCTGGACTTTTTGCATGGCAAGCTTTGGTTTCAGCTTTCTCTGGTCTGCTGAGTTTATTGACATTTATTCAACTGCTCCCTAATTTCTAAAAGTTTGTAGCTGTTATCTCCTTTCATTTTTTTTTTTTTAATCCTTATAAATTTATGCAGCTTTTTTTTTCATCCTTTTATTGTCGCATTTGTAGAGCTTGAAGAGGGTGCCGAGGTACATATGTGTGTTTAATCTGCCACTTTACATACACAATTACATTTGTCATTGAATTTCTCGTATTTCTGGATTCTGCACCAAGAAAAAAAAAATTGCTGTTGAGTCAATTCTGACTCATAGTGACCCTATAGGATGGAGTAGAACTGCCCCATAGGGTTTCCAAGGAGCAGCTGGTGGATTTGAACTGCTGCCCTTTTGGTTAGCAGCCAAGCTCTTAACCACTGCACCATCAGGGCTCCAGGTTTTGCACAGTGAACCTTAAATTATGAGGATCACAATCCAGATAATAAATCAATTTCCTTGGTCTATGAAGATGCTATGGCAGGGTCTCCCACGGAGGGATTTGAGCTCTGAGTCTTGGGAAGGGATTTCCCTGATCCTCAGCACACTCTCAGTGTGTGATAAGCTCCTCACACTTGTGGATTGGCTGGTAAGACTCCAATGAATAGTGTGTTTTCTCATGACTACCATTTACTGGATGTATAACCTTGGACAATTTACTTACCATCTCTGGCTTCAATTCTTCCCTTTGTGAAAAAGAAATTCTAAGCTTTGTGTGAGGCTTAGATATTATAAACCGTAAAACCCTGTACAGATATTGGGAATTTTTAATGGTCCCTGGGTATTGCAAATGGTTAATGTGCTTGGCTGCTAACTGAAAAGTTGGTGGTTCAAGCCATCCAGAAGTGCCTCAGATGAAAGGCCTGATGATCTACTTCCAAAAAATCAGCCATTGAAAACCCTGTGGAGCAGAGTTCTAACTTTGTCACACATGGAGTTGCCATGAGTCCTAATTGACTCCATGGCAACTGTTTTATATTTTAGTTGCTCCCCTTCTTGGCTCCCAGACATACCAACCTGTGTCTGTCTCATAGTACAAACCTCACTAGAGTTAAATTCTGTATTCCCCTGTTCTTCCCACATTCGGCTGAGTAGCTTCTAAGTAGATGTATTGCCCATGATTTACTCAGCTTAGTATCTTTAAGTCCTAGCATAGGGCATGGTACATGATAGGTTTTCCCTAAAATGTTGGATGAATAAAGAGAAGACAGAGCTATCTGGCATAGGGATTGAACCCACAATCTTGGTCCTTGAGCCATAACTTTTAACTATCTACATGTCATTAAGGGAGCCCACTTCCATGAATGAGAAGACCCATTCTTCATGGGCTCTGAGCAGCCACAGGCTGGTTGTTACTGCTGGTCTTCAATACCTGGGGGCAGACCTGAAAAATGATACCCCTGCTAAGCCTGACTCCACGTCCTATTACCCATCCCTTAAGCCATATATTTAACAACTTATATTTAATAAATACAGCAGCAGAATCTGATTATAGCAAGCCCAGTGATAGTTAAACTCGATTGCCAGGGAAGTAGAATTAGAATCCTGAATTGTTTTTATGTATTACAACGGGCAATTGGCTTGCCTCTTCCATATGGTGCTGACTCTGTCTGGACTGCACAGCCCATTCCCCGTCAGATGGTCCCATTTTGGGTCAGTGATGATTGCAGGGAACAATGTGTAGAGGCAGGTTGTCCCCAAGGGGGTCCATTAGATTTCTGTTATTTCCCCCCAGTTGCTTTCCCACTGCAGACCGATGGACTTGGGCACAGTTGGGCTTGCATCCTTACATTTGTAATCGGCGTATTGGTATTTATGATTCTGGCTCTGTCCAGGCCTTCAGAAAGGCAGAGACAATGGCGAGAAGAGAATACATGGCTCATATAAAGCTTAGCGGAGACTGTTTCCACGCTTCCAAAGGCGGGGATGGGCTCTTTTATTTGCAGCAGTTCACCTGCTTCCAGCTGTCACCGTTCTGAGCATCCACAGAGCTGCCGAGTGCACAGCCAGAGGGGAGGGGGCTGCCTGCTGCTCAGCCTTCAAAGTGACATTTTCCCTTCTCAGACCACCCTGTCATGCCCCAGAATGCATTCTCCTTCCTCTGGAGGCTGCCTGTGGAGTGTTTGCCATCCTTTGCCCTGGCAGGAAGATGTGGCTTCCTCTCCCATCGTTGAATGGAAATTATAGAAACTTTCCTAAAGTTGCTCCTCTCTGGCTCACCTGTTTAACTTATTAATAAAGCAGTTCTGCAGCTTCCAGGGGAAAGTGGCCTGGTATGAGCCTGAGGTCACACTTTCAAAAAAGGAGTCCATTCAGATTCCAAGAAGAGACATACACCTCTCTTGGTGCCCCTTGCTAAGGCTTTTGTGAAGGCTTTTAGAGTCTTTTACGGGGAAGCTGGCTTTGGCACATTATGAATATCAGTAGAGTTCACATCTCCATTCTCCCTATCATAAAGGACCATTCATGCAACCAGTGTGGTGGAGACAATACCTCGGCTTCCCTGCCCAGCCCCATTCCCTTCCTTGTCAAGAGGCATCAGCTCAGTGAGGAGCGTGGGCAGTCTAGCTTTGAGTAATTACTCTGAAACCTGGCCTCTTGAGCCAGCAGTCACTTCTGTGAGTGTGTCTGTCACATGTCCTTCATGAACTCCTTCTCTAGACAATCTTTCCATCTTGTGGTTGTCATTCCTTCTTGCTCTCTTTTTGTATTTTTTTCTAAGAATTCACAGCCAGGCTGACTCTGTCAGGGATGGTTGAAACATGACTGTCACCCCCTAGCTTAATGGCCAGGATACTGAGTCCTTTGGCCTCCATAGAAATGCCAAATGCTTTCTGGCTGGAGTTTACAGATGTCTTGAAGTCATAGAACCTTCTTATTTAAAAATAAAATTAAACCTCCTTGCTTGAGCAGTAAAGTCTTAATGGCCTACACAGGCAAATGGCAATAAAGCAAAACAAGTGCTGGTTTGTAGTCAACCATTCATGTGAAAGAGGTGTATAAAATAATGATAATAGTCATAACAACAAGTAGATATGAGGGAAGGAAGGCTGGCTGTGGGGGCTATAATGAAAGTGTTTTTCCCGTTAATTTGATTCCCTTTGCCACGTCTGTGAAGCAAGTGTGATACCTGTCCTGCTTGTGTGGGCGCCTGCACTGACTTGGACCACATTTTTTGACGTGGGCCTTGATTGTGCATAGCTGCGTGGTGAGGATGAGGCTATCATCTGGAACCAGGTGAAGGGAAGAAGTTGGTCTCCTTGCCCTTCTACCGTGTTATCTCTTTAATGCCGGAGTTACCCCATTGTAGTCAACTGAGTTATTCTGCTGAGGCCCGTGTGGTCAATGTCCAGGTCTTAGTCATTTCAGAAGAGCCATTCTCAGACAAGGACTACTTGCTCTCTGGAGAGAAGCCTAGAAGTATTTTAGCGTGCTTTAGGGTATTGGGAGGATGCCTGGATATTGCAAACGGTTAACACACTAAGCTGCTGACCAAAAGATTGGAGGTTCAACTCTACCCAGAGGCGCCTTAGAAGAAAAGTGGTGATCTGCTTCTGAAAAATCAGACTTTAAAAACCCTGCGGTGCACAGTGCTACTCTGACACACCTGAGGTCACCAAGAGTCAGAACTGACTCGACAGCAGCTGGTACTGGCAGTGTATTGGAAGTTACAGGTGTTTTTGGCTACTTGGCAGTAGCAAGGAGCTAGGCAAGGCAGCATCCCTATGGTATACCCTTGACTGACCAAAAGAAAAAAGAAAAAGTCCTTTGGCAGCAGGATTATCTAGCTTTATATTATTTTGTATATTCATATCCCTTTTGGCTTTCCTCTTTTGTTCTTCCCAGCCTTCAGTAAAGTCTTATTTAAATGTTCCCCCTGGTCTCAGCTGTGCTACCGAGTTGGCAGGGCAGGGCTCTGGCTCGTGTTTGGGTCAGAACAGTAAGTAGGAGCAGCTCTGTCCCCAGACCAGCAGTGGTGGCCCTCGTAATTAGCAAAAGATTTCTCTTAGGTGGCGTTTTCCAAAGTGGCTTACATATAATATGAATTCTGTTTGGATATTAATAAGGCTTATGGGGAAAAAGAGTACCATGGCCAACTGAGTTTGGGGAAGGCTGGGTTAAACAACTTTAAATGGGTTTATCCCAAGCAAGACTTCTCAAGGCCTTTAAGGTGTTATGAGCACTGTGGATCTCTAGGACAAGGTCAGAGTTGTGGAGCGTTTCTCAAACCTATTTGACAGTGGAACACTTTTTCCAGAAACATTTTGCTGAATCAGTGTTGCTAGGAAGACGCTCTGGGAAATTTCACCAAGGGAAGATGAATCTTGGAGAAAAGTCTAAGCTAATCAGTTCAGCTGCCCTTTCCGCCTTGGATCTGGGCTTTATTTTACTAAGGAAGATGACATTTTCCTTGCCTCAGAGATAATGTCGCCACACAGATAA